>JACCPG010008245.1:0-33285 GCA_016069955.1 Drepana arcuata | reverse complement strand
AACCTCCTCGAACTATACCTTACGTGCTATAGAACCTTGCAACCAAACTCTATCAAAACCCCTTGAAACTAGAAATTACCTTTTATCAAGGCCTTTGGAACCAATCTTACTTGCTATCAAAACCATCTGTTACCATACCTTACTTGCTATATATATTTCATCTTCTGCGACCATACCTAACTTGCTATTTTCCCTTATCGAACCAAAACTAACTCGCTATCGGACCACGGTCCGTGATGATAATATTTCAATGTGTTACACATTGAAATATTATTGTTATTGTGGTTACACATGTGTTAAGTTAATTATTTTCTAGAATTCTAAGCCTTTTTTTGAGAATTTCTTGGTACGTGGGTACTTAAGACTTTCTCTACCTTTTGTTAGATATAAAAATATAATATTGTATTCAGCGAACCGTTAATAGATTTAAAGAACATCGTTAGATTATACGTTAGTATACATAACTGTTAACTCAATAAATAACTAAATGTATTTATTTACTTAATTTAATTACCCAGTCAAATGATTTCTATATTATCTTCTCGAATTCAGATAAAGTCATTGATTGTGTCCACTGGATTGAAAATGAATGAATTAAGAGACTGATAAATGTAAACAATAGGAAAGAGATATATAAATCTAAGTAGCACTGGCGCTCTTACTCTCTCTCTACCTCTACCCAGTGAGGGTTTCGTCGTGATGATATGTAATCAACAATCATAAAGTAATAATAATATATCCTCACGCCTTCCCATAAGGGTCCCCGAAGGGGTAGGCAGAGGTGTATAGTTAGTACCCATCTTGCGATCTTTGTGTTGCAGGCAACTGCTCGAAACACTCGGCCACCACGTCTTAAATATATATATATATATATATATATATATATATAATGGTGCTGATAATTACCTAGTCCCCTGGTGATGATCTCCTCCTTCAGGTCTGGCCCGGCAGCCTGCATGATGCGGTCGCTGACAGCATTGCTCTCTGTCAACGTCTCGTCCGAGGTGTTCGTGATGACGTCCACGTCCAGCGTGGTAATGTCTCCGTGCCTAGAACACCAGAAGGGCAAGTTTTATTTGTTATCTTCTCTATATCGTCAAGATGAGAAACAAGCGTGAGGTCCGCTTGTTGGTAAGTGGTTACCACCTTCAACACTGTAATACCATACGCTTTGTGTTATTTTTCTTCCCCATCAGTTAGACCTAATGTAAGACCAAGAGTACTTTGATTCAATTCGACTTCAAGCCAACTATATTTTATTCAACGTGTATACCAAATAAAATCAAATTATATGCATGTAAGAGCACGGGCCACAGTTTTTTTTCTCTTTACTTAAAGAGTTTTGTCGCACAGCGACTATGCCACTCCGTGAGGTCACCTTAATGTAAAAATTATTCAAATCTACGCTTATAAATAATATATCCTCACGCCTTCCCACAAGGGTCCCCGAAGGGGTAGGCAGAGGTGTATAGGTAATACCCAAACACCAACTTTCCGCCAGAGGTATATTAGGTGCCAACGTGACAGATGGCGAGTCCATCGCCGTTACTCAAGCACGACTATACATACGCCTTTTGAATTTCTTCTCAGACGTATGCAGGTTTCCTCTCGATGTTTTCCTTCACAGTAAAGCTCGTGGTGTGATAAACTTATGTAACTTTAATAAACCTATTAATTCATCATAATTAGGGTTCGCCAGGATGCTGTTACACAGACCCACATCCTGGCTACATCCAATTACAGTTCTTCTGACATCTTTATTCTGGTCACATTCCATCAGGTTGTGATATATAAATCGCCACATACGTTACATGTATTGCAGTTGGGAGAGAGAACCTTTTTCATTATAAAAGCGAATTTAGAATATGACCAGAACGCAGGCGGAGTGCTGTGACAATAGTATTCCGGTCTGTGTGACTGTGATCGATCCATGAAGTGGTTGGTAATTGAGGCTGGATAATTCGGACCCAAATACCTCTTTCTTTAGATCTCATATACAGAATATAGACAATTAATATACAGAATATCTCAGAAAATTTAAGTTGTCATCTAGAATTTATAGCTCGTCGTGAATGACGATGCAATAAAACATATAGCTTCGAAGATAACAATATAACAACATTGTTACAGACTCTGAAACATTTTAAGTTTATTTCCGAAATTATTTGTAAAATAAAAATATAACTAATCTAAATGTATAACTGCATTATTTATTTTTATATCTAATTTATATCATTACAAAAGATTTATATAATAATAATAATATATCCTCACGCCTTCCCACAAGGGTCCCCGAAGGGGTAGGAAGAAGTTTTCTATCCGAAAAGAAGGTAAAAGAAAGTCGGTAACTTATTTTATTAAATATTTTTTGTTACCTATTTGCTACCTTTATTGCGCCCTATCACAAATTTGAGCAACTGTCTCATTTTATAAATATAAACGAAGAAAAATAAGGGTTAGGCAGAGGTGTATATGTAGTACACACACACCCACTTTCCGCCAGACATATGTTTTAGATGCTAACGTTATTTTCTGTGGCACTTTATATATTACTTGTATATAGAAGCTTTATGTATAGTGACCATATCGCAAAGCGGTCGTTGATGCGCTCGTCGTGCAGGAACACAGGGTGCGGCTGCAGCGGCTGCGCGCGCGGCGAGTAGTCGGTGGGCGCGGAGGGCCGCGTGGCCGACCAGCGCGGCACACACGCCGCCGGCGCGCGCATCACGCACACCGACGGATCTAATAAATAATAATAATAAATCTTTATTACCAAAAACACATTTTACATCGTAAACATTTCCAATGGTCCCCACACTAGGAAACTCCTGTATCGTGGGAACCGGTTCACAGAACGATTTAACAAACTAATATAGTAACTTGTAGTGGCAGGCTATAACAACAACTTGTACATTACAGAAAGTGTCTAATATTAATAAAGCAAGTAAAGGTACATAGGAAAAGTTTTAAATTACTTAAGGATTACGCATTATTATAATATACTTTAGAGCAGTCAATAGTTCTTCTGTCTCGTGATATGAAAGGGATTTTAACCAAGTGTTGAGTTTCACTTTTGCTTCTCTGTAAGTGAGGTTTCGTAAATTGCAGAACCTTAGTACTGCAAACAACAATCAAACATCATTCATCAATCCATTTTTTTTTATACAACAAGAGTGGCAAACAAGCATACGGCCCACCTGATGGGAAACGGTTACCGTAGCCTATTTACGCTCACGATACCGAAGTATCACTTGCGCGTTGCCACTCTGTGTCCGGAGAGTTACAGTGTGTTGGCAGCATATTGGGTTTAATCCGTCTGCTGCCAACACAATGTAACAATCCACCAATAAATTGTGTTATTTGGCTACGGACTTCTATAAGGTGGAGGTCCTGCCCCAGTCGGGCAGCTCCAACTTCGAACGGGAAAAATTATCTTTTGCCTTCCCACAAGGTGTTGACAGAGGTATATAATAGCACACCCACATTTCGCTGAAAACATATTTAAACTTCGTGGAAGTAGTAGTAAGTAGAACGTCAAAAGTACTCGAAACCGCCGAGTATGTATGAAGAGACTGATGAATATGGACGAAGCGAAAGAGGTATGTAAATCTAGAGAGAACTGGCGGTCTAAACTCCCCTACTACGGTCTAAACTACCCCGTTAGGGACTCGGCGTGATTACAAGTATTTAGGTCGATTGGCCTTTCTAACAGCCTAAAAGGTTACAGAATGGGGTGGCCTAGCGGTTAAGACGCCTACGAAATTAATAGGATAAACCACATTGCCAGAACATGAGCAATACAATTAAGAAACCTGTATGAATAATATGAGAACAATTCTTTAGACATATACATATATAGTCGTATAATTAAGGAAGCTATTAGGGTCTATAGTATAGGATATATATAGCCGGATATAAGAGCCGTGGTGGCCGAGTGGTTCGAGCAGTTGCCTGCGACGCAAAGGTCGCAAGTTCGAATCCCGACTGTACCAATGAGCTTTTCTGAACTTAAGTACAGTGATTAGTCACACCACGAGCTTTACGGTGAAGGAAAACATCGAGAGGAAACCTGCATACGTCTGAGAAGAAATTCAAAGGCGTATGTATAGTCGTGCTAAATGTGTAATGGCTAAGAAGAGCGGAGTTCCTAATACAAGCAAACCCTTGCTTAAGAGGAGACTACAAACCCTGCTATGTAAACCTGTTAAGCAAATGAATAAACAATTTATTTAAGTATGTATAATTATTCTGCTACTCAAGGGAGCCGATAATCAAATTTAATTAGGGGAAACCGCGCGGCGCAATTAGTATTCAATACATAGCTAAATTAATTATTCCAGAAGCAATTATACCGCGACATAAAGGCGTAAAGGTCCCTTAATAAAATCATCAAAAGACCCGACTTAAACAATTAAATTTCCATGCAAATCCGTTCCACAGTTCATCAAACCATTCATGAAGAAAATGACCTACATTTCCACCCCTCATATTACGGGTTCGAGCCCCCATATTCTCGTGACATATAGATTTTACACTCTATCAGCATGAGTTACGGTCGGTTTTCACGTATTAGGAAATGGAGATCTAATTATGAATGCTGTCTCCTGTGACGTCAGTCGCCATGTCGATTTTCCTCTGTGTGAGAGTGAGACGGAGAATCCATTGAAGAGTTCGCGGGCTGCGGTTGTAGTTAACTATTCGAACTTAATCGGTTACGAGGGATCCAGTAATTTTGGGTAACCAATGAAAACCGTACTTGGAAACCCTATTCGATAATACCCGGGTGATGCCAAATGAGCGGCTGAAGAGAGGCCTCTAGGGACCTTCTGTTCATAGTTGGAGTGGAATGTCTGGGGGCCATACCTCCTTACATATCTACCACAGCTAAATGTAATAATAATATCGATGATAAAATATATTTTTGGCGGGTTTGAAGGGTGTGAAAGATTATTAGAAGGGTAATTTGAAGGGTGTGAAAGATTTGCGCGATACATAGATCCTTTTTGTAGTGGCAACGTTTATAGACCGCGGTAACCGCTTACCAGATGATGGACCTAGATAACAATATTCAGTTCAGCTCCAACGTAAATCAAGTCTGAAATACAACGAAGGAACAAAATACTAAGTATAACAGGAGTTATAAATGCCCGCCACGGAAACAAAGTAGCATTATGCACGAAAACTATCTCGGCACGCAACCATACTTAGACGGTTGATCGATCGCATCAACCCTATCTATTAAAGCAAGACAATTTTATTGCGAAACGTAAAAAAGTATGTAGTCGCATGCAAACTAATCAAACATTTACATTATGGGCATTGGGCCAGAAGCTTTCATGTTCACTCGAAGGTCACCCTTATGGAAAAAATGTTATGTAAGGAATCGGGGAATGTGATGATAAAGAATCTCAATTATACCAATGTTTGAATGTATATGAGTAGATAACCTTAAATATATCAAGTCCTTACCCAACACGGTCATACTGAGATCCGATGAAGTTTCTAGCACAAAAGAACCACTTTACTGAGTTAACTGCGAAATACTTGGTCTACTGAACGCACGTCTGCACTGTACAGCGTACGATAACCATGTGACCTCGAACGGGCCGGAAGAACACACCCCCAGGGGTGACGTGACAAGCGGGGGTGGACGACGGCCGTGACGTCACACGGTCGACGACCCAACAAACTGGGTCATCAAGCTGGTCGATCTGCCAGTAACCGAAGGAATAAAGGCTTTGTGTCAATGTAATATGTTACGTAATACAATGTAGGAGAGTTTATTTTTAAATGTCAGGTGTGTCTTGTCCGGCACCTTTCATTAAGGCAGTTGGGAAACTCCGATGATAGAAAAAGGAAACCCTCCCCTTATCTTTGTGTATTCAATATTACTAGTTACTTTAAATTTAGAAACATCTGCTTTTATAATGTCAGCTAGTATGACTGATTCTCTTTACAGATTGTGGAATGAAATCTGCCGTAAGGGCGTTTTCTTAGGGATTCCAGCAAGGAGCTCTATAAGGATGGGATATCCCTGCAGGGTACCCCTGGTGTTGCAAGTGTTTCTAGGTTTCTAAGCTACCATGAGGTTGGTCGCATGGTTTTGTATATTAAAAGCATCGAAGAAACCCGAATAATTTCCATAAACAATACAATTTGTAAGAGAGCCTTGAACCCGAAATACATTCGGGTGGAAACATTAGGCATCACTAATGACAAGATTGTACATGCAAACAAACCATTTAAAGGAACCAGGGCCGCGGATGAAAATACTGCCTTCGAATAAAACTTTTAAGGCTTCAAACTTTAGAGGGAAGCGAAAAGGTTGCACCGACTGACAAGTTTATTTCGTTCGTGTAACAAACCTCGACAATACAAGATTAAACTTTGGATTCTTATTTAACTTTGGCCTTTTCCAAGTTCTGATTGTGGAAAGCTGTGTTGTAATACTTCGCACAGTTTAGTAAGATGTCAGTACTGTCGATGATATTAAACGGAAGCTATTCGTGCTGTGGTGGCAGATGGGATCGAATACCCCCCTCTATAACACAAGCTCGTAAATTGGAATCCCGACTGTACCAATGCGTTTTTCTGAACTTAAGTACAGTGGTTAGTCACACGAGCTTAACGGTGACGGAAATCTACATGCGTCTGAGAAGCAATTCAAAAGCGTATGTAAAGTCGTGCTTGTGGGTGTGTGTGTATTTATTACCTATACACCTCTGCCTACCCCTTCGGGGACCCTTGTGGGAAGGCGTGAGGATATATTATACAATAATTAAAAGCTACCACCAAAAGGGCCACATCTAGTCGTAATATATTAAAAACTAACGAGTCCTTCAACTAATATCGATGTGGATACATAAATAATATTCAGTCGACCTCATTTTGGACTAAACATGCAACGAAAGAGTATAATCATTATACACTCATTGTTTTAATCTCTTGTTAGATGGATAACAACAAACAACAGTGGGTTTAGCTTGTAATCTTAATTTACGCTTTGTTTGCGACTTAAACAATTCCTTCGAGAACTCAAGGCAAATGTGTTATAAAGTAAGTTATTAGAGGTAGCATTAACTCATCAATTATATCATTGTATTTTATTTTTTATAGTGTTGCCAACTTAAGGGCGTTTGTTGTGCGAGGCATGCTATAGATAGTGCCATCCACGAAGGCGCGCCCCACCAGTTTCTAGTCAAAGGGGTCGCAGGATGCGGGGAGTATGGTCCGAGTGTATTTACTGTAGTGTGCGTGTGCACTCATAGGTAATCAATGTGTACCAATAATGCATGTTTGGCGCCCGGCAATCTGTGCCGGCACCCGTTTTGCGTTATCAATCATAAAAAAATCTGATTTATTAATAAATATACTCACGGCTACCTCACGAGCCTAACATAAAGAATAGGCAGTCAGTCAGTTCTCTCTCTAGTCGCTAGATAAAATTCATTCAGCCTGATTGGACTATATTGGATAAGGTGACCAGCAATTACTAATGCTGAATACATTTAAAGACATAAGACCAATGAGAATAGCCTCATCAGTTGCGCATGTCGATAATTGGAGTGGATACAATTAAAGATCGAACTTCAATTCCATTTACTGGTAATACGGTCGGGAATAGATACCTCCTATAATAAGTTTTAATGTAAATAAATAAGATTGACATCAAGATAACGTGCGTAACAAATACAGTGTTATATATAATAACGTCAGTCCCTCGCGGTGTAGGCAAATGGAGTAGAGCACTGGGTCTCTCTTGACGTAAAGACGTCTTTCACATCATCTCCATTCATCAGTCTCTTCACACATACTCGCCGCTTTGGAATACGTTCCGATCCTCAATTGTACGATCGATTTCATCTAGGTAGTCGAAACGAGGCCTGCTTCTTCTCGCAGATAGGTTCACACTAGATATGTATCTACTTCATCAATCCCTTTCTATATATCTAAGCCAACGTAATATGCCTTTCTTCATATTTACAATCGCGTCGTCATTCACCACGTGTGCTTTACGTATCTTTTCCTAGCGGGTTTGATCCAATATCGTCGCACAATTTAACAAAGGAATGCATCTTATCTGCGTTTATACTATTTCATATCATAGTATGCAACAGACAGCTGACTCGAACCAATACTATGGCAATGATTTACAACCACGTGCTATTTAATGTACTGTGAATATAAATCAAGGGATAAAAGTGTCAATTCTGTTAATTAATCATTCTATGACAATGACAAAAGTGGTGATAAACAAGAAACTGTAGATTGTAATCGCGGTTAATGAATGGTTTGTCTATAGATTGCAGTTCCACAATTCCAATAGTGTGCCTAACTAGTAAATTGTATGAAATCTTTTTCAACGCATTTTTTTGTTTTTGTCTTTAAAACCAATTCCAATTTTTTTCTAAGATCAATGCAAGATAATCTTCGTGTTCCTACAAGGTTTACTGAAGGTGTAGGTTATTACCTCATTAAAGACAATAACAATAATCAAATCAGGAGCCGACCAAGCATTAGTCAGCATGATATAATTTTCATCCCGTCACGGCATTAACTGCTCAGAATAAGTACTTATGTATGGTGGAGTAAGCATCTTTGTTGAAACATTGAAAACTCATCGAGCAAACATGCAGTAGTAAAGGTCAACCGAAAATAAATTTTATGAAACGCTGTTGACGGTAGAAAACGAAACAAAGGAGATAAAATAGCAGATAATATTTGCACAGATAAATACGACGCGACGGAAAAGCACGAGGTAAAAAGTATTTCAAACGGTAATAAAGGATGTAAAAACTTGAATAGCGGTGAAGCCAAGTGTAACATAGCATTAAAGGTGACTAATGCGCAGAAAAACGATAATAAGAGCCTTTCCGGAGGTTTTGTACGCCAGCCGCTTAATCATTAAAACGAGATATGATAGGCAGACAGTATAGCGCTAGTTGTCTCTAAATTCACATACTTTTACGCTTACATTCACTATCTCATGATTGAAGTCTTCAGATTTCGGGAAATACGATCGACGTTCCTATCCGCGATCCGTGATCGATTTAGATTTAATCTATGAAGTCGGAACAGAAATACAATACATCAAACTTTTTTTATTAAGTAATCAGTTCCATAAGTCCAAACCAACGTAACATGCTTTACGATCTAGTAGCCACTAAGTTCGATGGCGATTTTACAAAACTCGTCACGGTCTTGCGAGGTTTACTACCATAATTGTGTGACGACCTTGGAAAAAAATTACTTCTAAGCAGAATTGGATTCAAAATCTATGCACAATATTACGATGAATAATACTTTGGTACAGAAAAGGAACTAATTTGACGAAAGCAAAATATAATAAAATTCTGTTACACGAGTTTGTTGTATTAATACGTAGTTATAAAGATGACGATCTGCGAAGGACTGCTGGCAGATGCTGGATGCGGCAGGCTGAAGTCAGGTCGTTATGGCGCTCATTAGCGGAGGCCTATGTCAAGCAGTGGACTAGTGTAGGCTGATTATGATGATGATGAATTTATAAAGTTAGATGTACTTAAAACCAGCCAGACCAGACCAACATTGAATTTTCTCATTTCTAACTGTAACTACGCCTTACAACATAAACCACTTAACTTGCATTGAAGACTCGATAACAATGTTAGCAGTACGATATGACGTCTTGAAAGAGAAATTATCCGTCGGTTCCCATTGTTTTCGCACGACCCGATTGTGAACTTGGGTATCGTATTGTGGCATTTGTGAATTGTCATTCACAATCAGAACAAAGGAACGGTCACCTAGATAATGAGAGAGCTATCCCACGACCTCGACTGTGTCGTTACGATCATCTTAAGATAATGGCTTAAGTAAAACTAAAGTTGGAAGTAAATTAGGGAAATTATTTTTTGGAACCAAGAACCAAGAACCTCGATAAGTTAATCTTGTATAGGTACCTGATGGACAAAACAGAGGTAATAGTTCAGTTCCCTTTTTCTTAAACCTTTCCGGTTCTTAAACCCTTCAGCCACATTCACCAGTCACTTATTTACCGGTTTCGGGGAGTCTTGACAAACCAATTGTTCCTGATTCTGATTGTTCGATTGATTTGTAGTAGTAGTAGTTGGAACGTGGTTTTTCTCCGTTTTTATTTCGCTTGTTTCTACATTCGGATTAGTTTTGCCAATTTTTCAGAATAATGTAACGGTACTATGAAAGAAGTGTTTCTAATAAAAGACTACATCACATAAACATTTACTTAAGAAGACGAACATTTCCAACAAATACTAGAAGTCAATGTACAGAGAACCTCGAAAGTAATTATATCCACTATAAAAGGATTAGCCGAGTAAATAAAACCATATATTTTTTATCTTATCACTGATAATTCTTTGGTTACTTAAGATCAAACAGAATGCCCAGAGTAAAAGGTTAATAAACTTTTAGGTTATGCGGAACCTGTAAGAAATTTATGGCTGTTTCTGGAACCATCCGGTGGCGTGTGCGAACCCCCTCTGGGAATTGCGTAATGCTTAGATATAGAGCATTCCATACTTCCATTATACTGCTTTCATATTTATATAATACTAGTTGGTCCGCTCAGCTATGCTTGGGTGAAAGCACAAAGATAGTATTGAAATACGATCGGAATGTCTCTTGTCCAATTGTGTGCAATTGGGTCCTAATTGGGTCCAATTGTGAATTTCAGCCATTTTATTTTGATAAAATCTTATATGACTACACCGATGTGTAAAAAACATTTAAACGATCAGTAATAACTTTATAAATAACATTCAAAGGTAGAAACAAACAAACTGAGCCTTTTCATAACATCACCTTTAGAGTAAAGTAGGACCTTGTTTATCTTAAAAATAAAATTAAGTATTTAAGATTAAGGTCGCTAAACGCTTAAATTACTCTTTCCCGAACTCCAATTTTCGACCATTCTGTACAAAGTTATTTTTTTTAATAATAAGCTATGAACAAGTTGCTATAACATCAGTTTGTAAAGAAACAAAATAACAAACAACAGATGTACAGTCTACATGCATAAAAAAATCGAATGCCGCCCCCAACTGATAATGCGACAGCTTTGAACTTAGGAGACAACTTATCCACTTGTTATTACGGAAAGAGTAACTTCGCGTAGTTTCCATGTACTACTTCCGAAGATTGAGGTCAAGCCGATAATTTGGGTAAGACGCACTGATAAGAAATCATACTTAGGCCAAGGTAGCGTTGGTCATCGCTCTACAAATATTAAAATCTATGCTACAATTGGTTTCACTGTCATTTTAAGACATGGTTAAGTTTGGCGGCTGCCTAAAGGCTCATAGGGGACAAATATCAAGAAGGCCGAATGAAAGGGTATGCTGAGATGTGTAACACAACACCATCTATGTATGTACATATATGCCTGATATAAATTTAGGTGCCAACGTGACGACTGGCGAATCCATCGGCGTTGCTCAAGCACTATACATCTTTAAATTTATATTCAGACGTATGCAGCTCCTCTCGATGTTTTCCTTCACTGTAAAGCGCATGGTGTTATACTGCATCAGAAATATATAGGTACTTTCGGGATGCGAACGTACACTCTTTATGTTGCAGGCGACGACTCCACAAGCCACTCGGTCAACGGCTCTCAAAGAAAGAAATATGATACATACATACATATCTTCACGCCGAGTCCATTACGGAGTAGGCAGAGCGACTGGGGCGCCCGTTCTCTATAATGATATACGAGTGATAAATAAGGCGTCGTGTGTATTCAATTCTGAAAATTAGCACTCATCATCATCATCATCATATCATCACGCCAAGTCCCTAACGGGGTAGGCAGAGAGTATAGAGCGCCAGTTCTCTCTAGACTTACATACCTCTTTCGCTTCGTCCACATTCATCAGTCTCTTCATACATGCTCGTCGGTTTCGAGTACTCTTAACGTTCCCGTCCTTCAGAGTCCGATCTATTTGATCCGGGTAGTTGGAACGTGGCCTTCCTCTGCCTCTTCTTGCACACACTTTTGCTTTGTATATCTGTTTCGTCAATCTTTCTTCAATCATCCTTTCTATGTGTCCAAACCAACGTAACATGCCTTTCTTCATCTTTACAATCACGCCCTCATTCACGCCAGTTGATTTGCGAATCTCTTCATTGCGGATTCGATCTAATATCGTTACGCCGCACATTTTCGAAGAGATCGCATCTCGACTGCATTCAAGCTATTTTCATACTTCCTCTGACATACCCAGGATTCGCTGCCATACAATAAGGTAGGTACCAATATCGCGTTGTGGACAACAACTCGAGCATTCTTGCTCAGACTTTTACTGCCCATCAACGCCGACATGGCTCCATTCACCTTATTTTCGGCAGTTATCCTTCTTTCAATATCTTTTTCATACTTTCCATCTCGTGTGAACATGCTTCCAAGATATACAAATTCATTCACTTGCTCTAGAATTTGCCCATTTACCGATATAGCACACTCGGTCACTTGTTCATCTCTTTCGAATACCAGAACCTTAGTCTTGCCAGCGTTTAGGCGCAGCCCCTTCTCAAAGGAGCACTCAAGATAAATAAATACATCCATTCACATACGTATAAAGAACTTATTTGTACAAAGTAACAACAAAAGGACGACCTTGGCTGCAGCGAACTGTCAAGTAGTTGAACAAATAGTCTTCGATTAAATTATAGACATGCACGCTGAATGTCAACATGAGGCGAATTATGTAAATCAACAGAGCTGCAGTCTATCCTACTATTGTATAACTATACAATATATATATATACCTATAGATTACCAAGCCTCTTAATATATCCTCACGCCTTCTCAAAAGGGTCCCCGAAGGGGTAGGCAGAGGTGTATAGGTAATACCCACACACCCACTTTCCGCCAGAGGTATATCAGGTGCCAACGTGACAGATGGCGAGTCCATCGCCGTTACTCAAGCACGACTATACATACGCCTTTGAATTTCTTCTCAGATGTATGCAGGTTTCCTCTCGATATTTTCCTTCACCGTAAAGCTCGTGTTGTGACTAATCACAGTACTTAAGTTCAGAAAAAACTAATTTAAAAACTCGTTTACAAATTGGTGGGGCGTGTCTTCGTGGATGACACTATCTATAACGCATAAGGTATGTTTAATGCTAGGAAAAAAAAAACAAGAGATACGCGGCCGAAACCTCGGGCCGGAGCTAGTTACTCCTAATAAAAAACCGAGTGATTTTATAAATTAGTTTATCTTGAATATTTAAAGTCCTCATATGTGTTAATCCAGATAATAATGTATAAATTTTTGCATGGAGCAAACATTCTCAAACACTTTCGCACTAGCAATCAGCCGCTAATAAATGTATTGACGAATTAATAATATTAACTACTAGCTGTGCGACTTCGTCGGCGTGGACGGCTTTTTTATCATTCATAAAAAAAAATTTTTTTTCAATAAAAGGTATCCTATGTTACTTCTAATACCACCAAGAATATGTGTACAAAGTTTTATGATGATCGGCTAATTAGTTTTTACATGAAAGCGTAACAAACAAACTTACATTCACATTTATAATATTACTAGCTGTGCCCGCGACTTCGTCGGCGAGGACGGCTTTTTTACCTTTCGTAAAATAGTATTTTTTTTTTCAATAAAAAGTATCCTATGTTACTTCTTATACCTCCAGGAATATGTGTACAAACTTTCATGATAATCGGTTATGTAGTTTTTACGTGAAAGCGTAACAAACAAACTTATATTCACATTTATAATATTAGTAAGGATTAAGGATTAATCAGAAACTCTTTAGTAAAGGGGCAATTAGTTTAGTTTTTACGACATACATTACCAGCCATGACGAATATAAAATTTCAAGTACCTTGAAGTATCGCAAAAGAGATTTCTACCAGGCAACCCAAGTGAAGGGAGAGAAGAGGTACTCGTGTCTGCCTACATATATTTTAACATATATTTTATATGGTAAAAACTCTACTCAGTAGCTTGGTATATTATGTATATAAAATTGAAGCGAAAGTAGTCTGTAATACTTAACAGAACTGGCGCTCTACTCTCTGCCTACCCCGTGAGGGAGTCGGCAACAAGTAGTTTAATAAATAATAAAAATAACCGAATCTCAACATCTATAATGATATAAGACCACTTGTCAATAAATTAAATATGACCTACAAACCTGTGTAAATAATATTTCTAGACTACCTAACTCGATTGGTAAGTGGAGAGACCGGTTAGCGATCTTTAAATAGATATGCATAAATGGACTTGATATTAAAAATAATTCAGAATTGATTTCTCGTATTGGGTATTTATTTATATACACCCACTACGAGAAATGTTCACACACCATAGGATTCGATTTCGGAGAAGAGCGCTGCTATTTCGCGAGCTAGGGACCTGGACTGGACTGGTTACGATCCCCCAAAATAACAGCACAGAGATTTATTGAACTTACTCGCCACATGAGCACAACAACCCAAAAAGAGAGGTAGGGCATAACGGGTTTCCCGTTCGAATTTGGAGCTGCCCGACTGGGGCAGGACCTCCACCTTATAGAAGTCCGTAGCCAAATGTTCCTACGCGGTGAATAAGGTTACCAGTAATGAGCTCCTTGGGGAGGGGTATTATATTGTGTTGGCAGCAAAGGAATCAGTCCCATTAGGTATGCTGCCAACACAGTATAACTCTCCGAAAATAAAGTGGCAACGTGCAAGTGATACTTCGGTATTGTATGCGTAAATAGGCTGATTGCCACTATTTGTTGAATAAAAAAAGCATTGCAATATAAAATCTTATGTCACATTGACGTTTTGCTTCAATTTGACAATTCCATTTTTAAATGTGATATCTAGGTATTTTAACACACCTTTTTAGCACCTCCTACGTACAAAAGAGCCTGGTCATCCCAGTGGCATATGCCTACCTTTTGCTTGACGGTAGTCTGGCATTTTATCAATTGGTTGATATATATATTAATTAAAAAATAATGTCTTGCCATCACAACATAGTTCAGATTATTAAACGTATAACAATAGTCAATTGTATTGAAGTTATAGATGAGAACAAACCTATAGGCAAATCAATAAGCGCTTTGATTTATATAACAATAAAACAATTTTACTATGAAGCAATAACAGCTAACAATAGTTTGACTCACGCACAACCACTAGAATTTATTTCTATAGAATAGAGCCTGCCAACTACACTCTTCATGCAGTCCTAGCCAGAATCACTAGACATAAGGGGCACTTATGTCTATTAATTCTGGGTCCACCAGGTGTTTCTGTGCTCATTCTATGTTTCTCTATCTGCCAGTAGTACCTATACACTTCCTCATATGCTCATACGTAGGTACATCATCTTCACCGCAGCTGGTTTTACACCCTTGCCTACCCCTACGGGAAGGCGTAAAGATACCCAAACTGAATCTACTAGCTTGCCATAAAAAAAAAAACTTATCACAATTACAAATCACAAATTGAATTCAAGATGATAAATACGGATGGGACAGTGGGCTACTCTACTCAACTACTCGGCCATCGCGGCTCACTGTACGAAAAAAAAGTTGCGAAACATTCGACTGGACACAATAAGACGACTTTAGTCTCAGTTTTTCCTTAAAATAGACCTACCCTTGCTTTTTATAGCAACCAACAGCCATAAAAAGGTTTAGGTGACCGTGGTGCACGTGAAGCGGATGATGTCACTGTCCTAAGTACAAAACTCAAGGCTGACGCGCAATGTACATGTTGCTATAACATCGTCCAACTTAATACTCATGGATAGACTGTGTAGATCCCTTATGAGGTCAGAAAGGCCGTTTAACAAAAACATAGACGTCAGACAGGCGCGGTGCCCGAAAGTTTCGAGTACTCGTAAAGTCGTAACTTTGAGAATAATATCAAATAAATAAACAAAAACATGCGTCATACCTTGCCAGTAGATTAGCGAAAATATTAAAAAGCCAAAACACGTCGCACGTATGAAAACACGAGGTCCACGTACTAATAAAAGTTCCAAAGTTAACCTTGTAGGTAAATTTGCTTATAAAATGAATATACAAGACCTTTTCCATCCAAAGTAACATGTACCGAACAGGATAGTCATGTAAGTTCAAATTACAAGATCAAAACTGAAGTTCAATGTCAATCAATGTCAATGTTGAAACAGTTGCCGTAAAACCCGCTCAATTGTCCAAAAAGGCACGCAACGCGTTATTAATACCACTTAATTGGCCAGTCAGTCATATCTACCTCGAATATGTTGCTCCATCACGTAGCTTTGACGTACATTTTGCGTGACACTGGCTTTTCAGCGGGTTTCAGGGCGATAAATCAATCATACATACATACATATCATCACGCCAAGTCCCTAACGGGGTAGGCAGAGAGTATAGAGCGCCAGTTCTCTCTAGACTTACATACCTCTTTCGCTGCGTCCACATTCATCAGTCTCTTCATACATGCTCGTCGGTTTCGAGTGCTCTTAACGTTCCCGTCCTTCAGAGTCCGATCTATTTGATCCAGGTAGTTGGAACGTGGCCTTCCTCTGCCTCTTCTTGCACACACTTTTGCTTTGTATATCTGTTTCGTCAATCTTTCTTCACTCATCCTTTCTATGTGTCCAAACCAACGTAACATGCCTTTCTTCATCTTTACAATCACGGCGATAAATCAATCTGGTCATAAGTTGATACAACTAAATTGGTCTTCATCACCGTCGTTACTTGTCTGTCTACTGCTTCGAATCTAACTACCCTATTAAAACAATGTGGTAGTTTGTTCCTTTTTCAAGCAAAAATCATTAGTTAAGTATTATTGACCGTAAATTTTCGGTTTATTTATACATATAATAAAATTGGAGTGTCTGTTTGTAATATTGAAATAACCGCTTTTTACTAAATGCATATGTATACACGGTACATACACCAAAATAACATTTTTTTTAATTTTTTTTCTGTCTGTCTGTCTGTTACGGCCAGTTCGGTTAGTTCCGGCTAATCTCTGAAACGGCTGGACCGATTTTGACGGGACATTCAGTGACAGATAGCTGATATAAAAACGAGTAACTTAGGCTACTTTTATTTTAGAGACTGAAAAATATTTGTTTTATTAAATTCCACGCGGACGAAGTCGCGGGCACAGCTACTAGTTAATATCAGAATTGCTACGTTTTGTATACTTTTGGGGTTGGCTAGTTTAATTACTTCATGTTTCGCGGTCAGGAGGTCTAACCACTAGACTAGACGGCCAAATATTGGTACCAAACTGAATGACACACATTAAAAGGTATTCCACCCGAGCCTTGGCTCCGCATTAATTTTATATACGTTTGCGGTCCGTCGCTGTACACTTCAACGGCTTCCAGCACGGGCGAGGGAAGCCATGCCGGATTTATGCCTATCCTATTTCCACATTAATGCCTTTGTTTACCTTGTCCATATAAAAATACGACAATTGGTACTAAATGATATAAATGAGAATATTATTTTTGGTACCGGTAATTTTACTCTAATAATATGATGATATAATATATATCATATTATAATAATATTATTATTATATTATTATAATATGATGATAAATGCGAAAGTTACAGAGGATGATTGTTACTCAATCCCGTCAGAACGGCCGAACGGAGGTAATGAATTTTGGCAGTGCTATGAGCAGAATAAACAAAAAAAAACCGAGAAAAGAAAAACACTTAGATTCGGGCGGGTGATACCGCGAGGCATAGCTAGTATTAAATAGTTAATTATATTATAAAGAGGAGTTTGTTTGTTTGAACGTGTTAACTTAAGAACTACAAATCAGACTCGAAAAAAATATGTTTTTGCTGCTCTTTTAGGACGGCTATACAAGTGTCCCATTTGATGACTATATATTTTTAAACATGATGATATGTTTGATATGAATTTGACCTTTCCATGACATTTGATTTTTCTACGGACTGGCCGAATTTAAAATTGTTAGTCTTTTGATCTTAGAATTGATAAAATCTACAAACTGTTGACAAAATATGCCTTAAGGAGAGTAGTTCCCTCTAGATTTTACTAGTACTTTATTCTCTATATGATTCCAATGATGATATGTCACTTCCTTAGAAATATACGTTTAAGGACTGGATTTTCAAATCGAAGCCTTATTTGATTTCTATGCTTATAGAAAAACTCTTCAAACCTGATGAATGGACTAACCGACAAGTTTAGTTCTGCAATAATTACCGGTTTGAACGAACCTTGTTACGATGTAACGGCACAGTGCGATGCAGCTCACAGTTCAGTGGGCTTGCACAAATCACCTCGGTAATCATAGTACGACAGCCGTTCCTATCCTACATTAGGAATCTATGTACCTATCAGACCAAAAGAAAAGTATAACATTACGTAGAATAATCCTTGCCTTAAAAGTCCCTGGGCTTCCTATTTTTTTTTTTTTTTTTTTTTTTGTATTGTCTCTCGTAGCGTGAGTTCCGGGAACTTTTGCTACTTAACCGGTCAATGGCGAGACCTAGGCCTCCAGCCCCTGGGCTTCCTAATATCACAAAGAATATTTGTATATTTTCTCATCAAATGCCAAGAGCCGCGATGCCCGAGTGGTAACTTGCAACTTTCAATGTTTGACTAGACGCAAAACTATCGAGTTTTGCGATTTGTCTCATAACAATTTTTGTAATTTTATTTATGTATTTATTTATTTATTTAAAGGCCACCAACATAGAAAGCACTTAAACAACTATCAATGAACATGGTACATGTATACATGGTGAGTGCCACTACAATTATAGGTGGCGACAGCATGCAATAAATGATGAATGAATAGTGATAGTATAGCGACGTTAAAACGCCATTTCAAACTGCAGCACTCATAACCAGGATAACGTCATGCACTCTAAGGATGTTCAAGTACTGTCTTATTTAACTGCGACATCCGAAAATCATATCACGTGTTCATTGACCTAGTTGCCTTCGATGAGCGAGCCAATCATGAGATCGAACGCGCAATAGACATCAATATTCAGTGTGATCACAAGGATAGCAAACGAATGTGGTCCACGAGTGTAATTGTTTTGGAAGGTGATGTGGTAATAATGATATTAATAATAATAATCCAAATCTTGAACTGAAGTCCTATTGTGAAGGAATGCGTCGAGAAAAAAAACCACGATACGTTGGGAAGAAATTCATAGGGGTGTACTTGCAAATAACTTCTCTTTTTAATACGCTTTTATTAGCTTGAGACGTATGTATGTTAGTATGTAACGGAATCTTTGAACATGATTTTAACCCCTTCAAAACGTCGGATTAACTCGATATTTGGCATACTTATTAAGGACCGATGACAATTTAATATTTTAAACATTTTTCTATTTTTTAGTTGGATTTTCTATAAAAAGTGTATTTCGTTTTTTTTAACTATTTAATAGTATAGGGTGTATAGTCTAATTCTTTTAATTAAATTAGACTCTAATATATCAAGTACCTATTTAAAAAAAGTGAATGCTTTTATCAAACTCGGTAACTGGCGAAGTTTTTCATTAATGATCTCTTAGCTTCAGCGTATCAAATCTACAGCTGCAATATAAGTTTATTTCGGGGCTTATAAATATGATCATCCGAATTTAAATGGAGGTATTGATTTATTCTTAAACCTCCTGCTAATATTATAAATGCATAGTTTGTGAGGTTGTTCATTCCTCTTTCACACAATCACTACTGAATTGAATCGGATAAAAATCAGTATAGAGATAGTATTAGCTGGAATAACAAAGAACATGTTTTATTCCTTAAAAACTACCAATTCTTTCTTTGCAGGTGAAACCGCTGGCACTTTTAGTATAATATATGTGAGAGACTAAAGTATGATTGAAGAGACAAATTGCAAGGGAAATATACAATAATTCAAGTTTTCATGCTAATGGAGTCCTTTAGTTTACTAAGTTTTAGTTTAGTTTCTAGGTAACAGGTATTAATCATTATTTCAAATCTGAAAAGGTAGTTGACTCTAGGTAGCCCCCGTAAGTTCAAACGCAAAGGGAATATGAAAGTCTAGAGAGAACTGGCGTTCTACTCCCTCCAACTACCCCGCATGGGGCTCATCATGGGGCATGGGGCGCGATCATTTGTACGGAAAAGAAGAACTAGTAAATTTTGTAATTGGCCAATTATAAATCGAGATTCAGGTGGCGATGTGTACTTATTATTTTTCCGAGCAAGTACAGGGATTCATTTAAGTACACCACAAGCTTTACTGTGAAGAAAAAGCATCGACATTAAACCTGCATACATTCAAATACATATGTATGTATGTATGTAAAGTCGTGGATGAAAAACGGCGACGAACTCGCGTATCACGTTGGCACCCAAATATATCCTCGGCGAAGACATATGCAGACCGATAATCCTAGATCGGTATAACTTAAACAACTCAAAGGCAGCCAGAACTAACGAAAGCAAACCCCCAATGCTAAGAAACCATTAAGCACTTGTAATAATAAATGTTTATATTTGGAAAGATGACTCAGAGACTCTTATCATAAGTATGACGAGGTTATTTTCGGTCCACGAAATGCCATAAAAATTCATACATAAGTAAGAACACCGATTAAGAACCTGTTTAAGTTTAATAAATTATTCTACATTTGATACAAAACAAGTCTTCGACACATTTGATACTTTTGATACTTAAAATCTGTTTTAGAACATTTTCTACAGTATATTTATACGTAGTATATATGCTTCATACATTAGCGACCAGACCGACTTATATTAACGTTTTTTTCAATTTTACACTTTTAATCGTGAGCAGTGGAGGGTTGAGTGGTTCGAGTAGCCGCCTGCACCGCAAAGATTGCAAGGTCGAATTCCGACTATATCAATTCATTATTCTCAACTTAAGTATAGCGATTAATGACACCAGAAGATTCACAGAGAAGGAAAAGTCCAGAGGAAATCTGTATATGATTAAAAAATTTCAAAAGGTATAATATATTCGTGAAAAACGGCGACAGACGATAAGACCTAACCTCTTCACGGATCCAGCTGGGAAAAGCACGGAGCACAATATTACAAAGCATTTACTGCAATACCATTTGGCTGCGATATTCTGCAAGGTGCAGGTTCATTTACATACAGGCTTCTAAAATATGTTCCGTACAAATTCATAGACAAGTAGAGCATTGTGTACACAGTACATGTGTGTGTTTTGTTTATAGGTAGGTAGAGCAATTTGACAGACTTAACAGACTGAAACTAAAGAGTAGCGGGTCGTATCGTGTATTGGGTCGATAACCCGGCTGGCGGGTCAAGCGAGCCTGCCATGCTGCCATTTTTTTTATTCATTTAAACATTTCTGCGTGTAATAAGCGTACAAGTAACGATAAAACTCTGGGCTAAAAAATATTATATATTTATATGGACATAAGTATCTTTTCCTAATAATCTGTAGAAAATTGAGGGAAGGGAAATAAGGGAGGTGAATTAAACAGCCGTGGTGGCCGAGTGATGGTGAAGATTGCAGTTCGAATTCCTATTGTACCAATGAGTTTATTATTACAATTGGGGGAATATAAAACATGGCTATTTGAATTAAAGATTAGGAATTATGTTTTAAATCCGAGCTTTGATTAGAAGAGATAATCATTTTTGTGAATGACAGTCACAAATACATTGAGTAGCACTGGAGTCCAACAAAATAATATTATTTAATAATAATATTTTTATTATTAGCGTTTAGTAAAATAATTTAATTTTGTTAGACTCCAGTGCTACTCAATGTATTTGTGACTTTGACATTCACACTAAACGCTAACAAATTCTAATTTAGACTTAGTGGATATTAGCTATACACCTCTGCCCACCCCTTCGAGGACCCTTATGGGATGGCGTGAGGACATAACAATCGCAGCAAATTACAAACGTACACTTAACTAAATTAAACTTAATTATTTGTTTTACAAATAATATGAAAACGTAACTAAATGAATATGAAACAAAAAGACAAAGTTTGAATCAAATGACAATTCTAAAAAAAATAAGAATCCGACAAAAAGTAGATTTTGTCACAGCCTTTTGCTGAATGAGGATTCCTTCAATGTAGTTTATACAATAATATCAACAAAATATACACATATAACTTGTTTGATGTGGTTTTTAATGCACACAACCACGCCGGATGCAATCAACGACCCGTTGCGGGAAACCACGAATCGACAACAACGCCGAATACTAATTAGGTGCGTTCATTGACTGCTGTCGTATCTACTTTGGATCCTGAGCTAAGCAATGGTTATTTTACAATTTGAGAAACATTAAGAAAACACCACATAAACAGCTTTATATCTGCGACACTCATAGTAAATATTGCATATTGAGTATTAGCGAGACATAAAAATGTTATAATAGTACTCTTCATGGTCCAATTTCATGCAAACTTTCATGTGTTATTGTTTATACTACCTCGACGAGCAAGAGACTGATATGGACGCAGTGAAAGAAGTAAGGGAGCAGGGGAGAGCTGGTGCTCTACTCTCTTTAACTACTTTATGACGGTCTCGTCGTGATCGTCGCATGTATTGAGTTTATTGACATTAAGTTCTATTTAAATAGAAGAAAAAATACCTCACACAAACGAAGGTTACATTTAGGATTCTCAACACAAAATTTCAAGATAACTTTCAATTGATATAGACATCCAAAGAGTGGAAATATTCCTTCAATTGAGAACTTCCTTTTGATGGCAACTATTATTAGGGACTAGAGCTACAATCGTAACCGAAATGCATAAAATAGCAACCCAACATTTCCTTTGTTTGAGACACAAACTGGCTTCTATTTCCATTACGTTGTGTTGTACGAGATAGAGCATAATGTGAATTCCATAGCTTTACTGTGAATGCGTCACATATCAACAACCTTTTAAGGAAACTGTTCTGAGAACGTACCATCGAAGCGGAAATCCAGGGTGAAAATGTATGTTTAACCTTCAGGACAAAGCACAAGGTAGCACCGTTTCACTCAAGGGAAACTAGAAAGTTACTTGACACTATTAAGAAGTAAAATAGCACGTAAGAATTTTTGGAAAGAGCGACACGACCGCTCCACACGAATACCGGATGACTACTGATCATGGAGGTTAAGATGCAGCGCTAATGGAATTGGACAATCATTTGCAGTAAAATAAACCTTAGTCTAAACATAAAAAGTTTAGAATTACTTGTGTAAATCGATTTCACTATATTGTGGAATACTTGCGTGTAGGCTGTTTTAATACAATTTTGACATCAAGTTTTGCCCACGCCTTGTTTCGCATATTTATCCAATACAACTAGAATATAAATGACTTATTCTTAAAATATACTTCTCATCAGAAAAGACGAAAAGACACTAATAGTGAATATTCTTCATAATTTAACGACATTTGACATATATAAAGAGCCGTGGTGGCCGAGTGGTTCGAGCAGTTGTCTGCGACGCAAAGGTCGCAAGTTCGAATCCCGACTGAACCAATGAATTTTTCTGAACTTAAGTACAGTGATTAGTCACACCACGAGCTTTACGGTGAAGGAAAACATCGAGAGGAAACCTGCATACGTCTGAGAAGAAATTCAAAGGCGTATGTATAGTCGTGCTTGAGTAGCGGCGATGGACTCGCCATCTGTCACGTTGGCACCTAATATACCTCTGGCGGAAAGTGGGTGTGTGGGTATTACCTATACACCACTGCCTACCCCTTCGGGGACCCTTGTGGGAAGGCGTGACATATATTCCTCAATATACACATTTTGATAATCCTTACAAAACGTAAACTTTCAAGATGTTTCGGTTTTCTGCTGAGAAGTGTATGCATACAGTAAATACTTGCCTCCATACACAAACTGCATATAAATCCGAGGACTTCGTTCAAGGGGCACTATATTATGACTCTAGTTCCATTTGATAGTTCATCTATTTGGTATAAAATATGCATAAGAAAGAAAAGCTTTCATTCAACGCCAGGGACACAGATAACACAGACGTGGTGGCCTAGTGGTTTGAGCAGTTGACCGCAACACAAAGATTGCAAGTTCGAATCCAGACTGTATCAATGAGTTTTTCTGAATTTAAGTACAGTAATTAGGCACACCACTAGCTTACGGTGAAGGAAAACATAGAGAGGAAACCTGCATAAATTTGAGAAGAATTTAATGATGAGTATGTATAGACGTAATTCAGAAACTACGATGGACACGCTATCTGTCACGTTGGCACCTTAAATAAATCTCCCACCCACCACTGTCAACTCTTTTGGGATCCTTGTGGGAAGGCGTGAGGATATACGAAGAGTAAAAGGTTGTTCGTATGCTTGTTTGCCATTCTTAATGTAAAAAAAACTGACAACCCCTTTAAGAATAATTCAACTTAGAGCCATATAGAAACCAAGTTACTGTTATTCCATGGATACGATCCCATTCTCTGTTTGGTGTTCGTGTAGATATAGTAGAGTAGCCGGACAAGAAAACAAAATGGGTTACTATTCATATAGTGATAATTATTCAAAATAAAAACGTAGCCGGTACACCAAGGTCTTTGAGACTGGTTCAATTAAATAAGAACATACATTTATTAAGCTCGGGAAGTATTCAATAAAGTGGCATTAATATGTAACTAATATGTAATATGTAACTAATATGTAACTAATATGTAATTAATATGTAATATGTAAGGTGGTAACTTTAGTTTAGTTATTAAGAATGTGACGTTCAAAAAGTGTTCCCTGTGTCGTCCCTTATGTTGAATAACATATTTTGATTTAATAATACCATACCATATACATTTACGCGGTTACTTTAATATTACAAACGGACACACCAATTTTAATTATTTGTATAGATATTTTCCCGGGCGTACAACAACATCATTAGTCGTCATACTGTCGAGAATTACATTACGGCACGCATTTCAAACGGGTATTTACTCACGTATACACAAAAAAAGACGGTGCAAAGTTAAAAAACATATTTTCATTTGGGATATAAAAACTCATTAGCGAGGCATCAATCACAAAGACACAGTCATAGACACGATGTAAATAGTTTTAAATGTACATAAGAAGTAACAAGAATAGTTACTCATGTGTAAACACCGGGTCTTATCTGTCTACTAGTTCACATGGATAGGTTATATGAAGGTGTTATGATAACGACTAGGGAAACGACACTTGTACTTGACTTCAAACCGTTCAAAAAGAAAATAGACCCTTATCGTCAAACAATGTGGAGGAAAAGTACGCTAATCATTTATTTACACTCTAAAGCGAGAGACAAAAGTAAAGCCGTGGTAGTCGAGATGTTCGAGCAGTGACCTGCAACATAAAGTTTGCAAGTTCGAATCTCGACTGTACTAAAGAATTTTCCACACCACGAGCTTTAAGGTGAAGGAAAACATCAAGAGGAAACCTGCGTTTGAGATGAAATTCAGAGATGTATGTAAATTCGTGCTTGAGTATAGGCGATGGACTCGCCATCTGTCACGTTAGTACCTAAAATATATCTCTGGCGGATAGTGTTCCACTTACACACATCTGCCTACCCCTTCAGGGAAGGCCTAGTATGTATAGCTTTGAATGATCTCAGCGTTTTAAGCGGTAAAGAGAAACTAAATCAATTCATTTATTCATTCATTTTGGCATGTAGATAATGAAGCTTTGAGTGCTTTTTTCGCGACGTTTGAAGGTAAACTCTGGAAGTGAGTCAAGTAGCAATAATATTTCCTTGTTCTTACGTTCATTTGTTTGTTTTAAGCCGGGTCCAGACGAGTGTAACGTGAAATGTAAGTTTACGTGTAATTTTGCGTCAACAGTGTGGACGGCACTCGAACTCAACTCAAACGAGCACTGCGAGCGCCTTTGTGTTCGCGCGAAAAACCGACAGCCGATGGATCAACACCGAGCGCCGCGCGAGCGTTACATGTAATGCTCGTAGTGACGTCCACACGTAGAATTCGTGTTACATTAAACGTAATCTTACATTTCACGTTACACTCGTCTGGACCCGGCTTTAACGCGCTAGTCTCAAGAACTAATAATAATGTGAAATTTGCGAGGGTTAAACTGCGGGGCAAAGTATGAGAGAAGTCATAAGGCCAGTTCCGTAATATTTTTAACTAATAGATAAGAATAAATAAATAAATATCCTCACACCTTCCCACAAGGGTCCCCGAAGGGGTAGGCAGAGGTGTATGGGTAATACCCACACACCCACTTTCCGCCAGAGGTATATTAGGTGCCCACGTGACAGATGGCGAGTCCATCGCCGTTACTCAAGCACGACTATACATACGCCTTTGAATTTCTTCTCAGACGTATGCAGGTTTCCTCTCGATGTTTTCCTTCAATAGATAAGAAAAGGGAATAATAATAACTGTGCAATATTAAGCAACATTTAAGAGTAAACTTTAATGCCATAGATTGGATAAGCAATGAAACCAGTTGCTTAATTCGTTATGTCATTACGTATTATTGCGGTCACTAATCTAGGTATTAAGTAGATTATTGACCGGAATAATCTTAGAAAAGATTATAGGAAAAAACCTTATCCTATAAACGTCTGTAAATACATTGAAAAATACACGCAATAAACGTCATAGAATAGAAGAACAAAAGATTACCTTTCGCATGAATGCACTGTGCATCCTCGTCAGCGTGGCGTTCGGTGAATGAAATAGTGGTCTAAAAATAGGCTGGGATAAAACCTGAATGGGACCCACCCTCCACCCCTTAGAAAATAGGGCAGTGTGTCAACGGTGACGTCACGCGCACTGACGTCACAAACGCATCCCAGGTGAAGCGGGTCAAATAGGTCAAAATGCGGAAGTTTTGTAAAGGCCGCGTGTTTCAAAATGTTTCGGGATGGAATTAAATTGTAAATTATGCATTCTCAGGTACACCCAGTGACGTCAGAGATACTAACGTATTCATAAGAGGCGGAGTTATGGAGGGCGCTGGAATTATGCAACACTGCCAAACGCCTTAGAACTGCAATATCTCCTGGGAGCACGGATACATTATCATGCTCAAAATCCAACTAAGCCAAGTCGATAGATAGGAATCTAGTGACTGGTTTCTATCGACAGCTAGAGATGTGCTCCACTGTATCACTCGCGTATTATTTGGTTTCATTACTTCTGCAATAAAACATATGTAAATCCAGCTAATAAAATCTTTCTCTGTACCAGATTCATCCAATTCCGTTCCGCAGTTCTGACGTGTTTGAGCTACAAACATCCTAACCCATTCACATTTATAATATTTGTAGGATGCCTGCAGTCGGACTCAGTGCATGATACGATAAAATGCATATAGATACAGTGGTTGAATAGTAGATGGCTCCTTTCAAGTTAAGAAAAGCTTCAAGCCCCGGTGGTCAAGTAAAATATCGCGGGGAACATTGCATACTTCTGAAAAATAATCTCAGACGTATTAAGCTTAAAATCGCGCTGATAGATAACATGAAAATACTATTACTAAATAACAAAATTCAACAAGAAACCTCCTTTTTTGAAGTCGCTTAGAAAGAAAATAAGAGACACCGCTTATAGCAAAGCGGTTTAACTAGGTCTAAGCTTAGCTCGATTCGAGGCTTACGTTATTATAATTACAAGCTGCTCAGATAGCTAAGTGGTATTTTCAAGCTAAGAGCCACTTACAGGGGAAGCACCCCTGCGTAAGAGGAATCGTAGTAAAGGGTCGGAGAACAAGCAATAAAGTAAGATATGCAGCGGTAACGGTGAATGGGACCTTTGAAAGGCAATGAAACCAGAGTTTTAGCTGAACAATAATCTAGGTAGTTGAAACGTAGTCTTCCTCTGCCTCTTCTTCCGTACAATTAAGCATTGTTTATCTATTTTTTTCCTTTCGTCATCTTCACAATCACACCCTCGATCACGCCAGTTACTTTTGACAGTTACTGTTAGAAAATTGCGAATGATGTAAATCCTCCGTTTATTGGTGAAAAATGTCGTCATTGCATTTTTGCGCATTATATTGATCTAGGGACGGTTACCGCATGGCGAGGTTACACAACGAAGGGTCTCGCCCTTTGGCGAACAAGGGCTTTGGCGGTCGGTCACTTTCGTCAAGAACTATTCCGGAGGTTTTTTTTTATACAACATGGGCGACAAACAAGGATGCGGTCCGCCTGATGGTAAGCGGTTACCGCCGCCTATGGACGCTTGCAACACCAGGGGTATCACTCGCGCGCTGCCGACCGTGCAGGAATCTTTTCACACCCTTCTTGAAGAACTCCATGCTGTACTCTCCAGGGAAAACCTCAACGGGGAGCTCATTCCACAGCCTGAGCGTTCGCGGAAGGAAACTCCTTAGGAACCGCGCAGTGCGAGACCTTTGTGGTTCCACGGTATTGGGATGAATTCCCCGTCGATGGCGAGAGGTGCGGTGGTAGAAGGTGGAAGTGGGCATCATGTCGAACAATTCTGCAGAACACTCCCCGTTATACAAGCGGTAGAACACACACATGAAGGCAAAGTCTCTCCTCAGACTTAGCGATTCCAAGCCGCTTGTGAGCATGGGATCATCAACAATTCTAGCGGCGCGTTTCTGAACCGTTTTAGGTTGTGTGGTCATACAATCATAGATAGTGCCATCCACAAAGACGCGCCCCACTATTCTTCCTCATAGTTTATAGTGTAAATGTGCAACCATCCCACAATCCACCAATGTTTGAGTACTATTGGTACAGTTACACACTGGTTACCTATGAGTGTTCACGCACACTGAAATTTATTGAGTCATACTCGACGCATCACGCGACCCCTCGACTAGAAATTGGTGGGGCGTGTCTTCGTGGATGGCACTATCTATACTAATATAATAAATAAGTTTGATGATGTTTAAGGATGTTTGTTGTTCTTTCACGCAAAATTACTGAACAGAATTCGATTAAATTTGATAAAGATATTAATAGCTAGATTAAAACGTAAACCTACGTGGCTCATTTAAGTAAATAATATGGGTATAAAAATTAGCACACCTACCAACTGACACAATACACAGCTGTTGATAGCTGTATGTATATAGATGGCTACACGGCCATTGATACTTAACACATCATTCATAATTGTAGGAATGGTGGGCGTCGTTTTTGTGGTTTCTACGTGTTTTCAATGTCTCAATTGAATTGGAACATCCAATAAGTTATTATTGGATGTTCCAATAATTTGACCAGTGTTTCCCAACGTGGTGCCCACAGGGAGGCAATTTGATAATTAAGGGGGGCAATTTAAAAATGGACTCGACAGGACTGTAACCCTTTCGCTATGGATTATTTAAAAAATATATATGTATGGCGGGCATCAACATTTTAGAAATGTTAAGGTGAGGCATGACCTAAAAAGGTCTAGACTCCAAAAGTTGTTACAATAACAATAGAAAACTATTAGTGAATACTACATACAATACCTACCTACAATAACCTACGTACAATTCTATGATCATGTTATAATATCTCCTCATGCCTCCCAACAGAGGAAGGGCAGGCAAAGGTGGAACTCCTCTATTCGCCGGAGATTGTAGTCTCTGTGACAGACGGAGAGTCTGGCGCCGTCTATCAATCACATTACATACGTCTTTGAATTTCTTCGTTAACAGATGCAGTTAAAAGTTAAGTACTCACAATGTTTTCTTTCATCATGAAACTCTTGGTGTGAAAAACTGCTTCAGAATAAAACAATGTTTTTCAAATGTACCTTCCTTACACCCAAAATACCTTATTTTTTTTGTATATTTGATTAATAAAATATGAATACAAAATCTACTATATGGTTACCATAAACAAAAAATCATAAATGTAGGTCAAACCAGCGAAGGGAAGCTGTGTGCTAGCTTTGTACTTGTTTGCATTTTGCATTCGGGAGAGATGAGGCTGCTGGAATGAGGTCTTAAGACAAAGGGGAGGTTAATGGGAGCATGTTGTCTTTGCCTTGGTAAAGACCGCTGACTTTGCAATCCAGTAAATGTGGAGAGTATTTTTCAGTTTGTATGCCACAAAGTAACTTTCTGCAGTATATTAACAAACCATTCTTGAAATACATTTAGTCCAATATTGTAGCTATTTAAAAAGTATTTAGATGTAGAGGGACACACAAGTAAAAGAGGAGATTAAGTCACCAATTTGTATAATTTATATACCTGTATTATACTACATAAAACTATGGGACAATTGCAAAGAAGTTCCCTAATCCATTACAATGCCTAATAGTGCTTAATTATGAACAGAGCGAACAGGCAGGAGAGAGAAATTTCTTTCAGCCTACCTCCTGAGGGACTCAGTGTTATGATATGTGTGTAGGAGGTCAGATAAGAACTGAGGATAGACACTAGATGACAGAAATGGTCTCAAGTATTCACTATGATTAATAAGCTTTTAAGTATATATAAATAGATAATATAATATAATATATATAATAATAATAAAAAAAAAACTCCACATTATAATTGCTGCCCCTCTCCAAAATTGTTGTGGACACTGAGGAAATTTTAGAGAGACAATAGAATTCATTGCACTGCATTTAATTAAAATATTTGTACTTAAGTCTTTCCCATGTAGGGGATGAATTTGACATACATAACCATGAGAAAATAATCCTTATATAATAAGCTTCTCACTCAAGAAATACCTAGTATCCATATTCAATGTGGCAATGTTGCCATGTATACTCAAACAAGACAATGATATGCAGTCAAAATGTCAATATTTCTCAATAATAATGTTGCAATTACTAAAATGTATATACATACATTTTTAGTTCTATACATATGTACCTAAGGCACTGTGCATGGCAAGAGAAGAGACAATATGAATTTTTGTTTTTTATTAATCTTACATTGATATGAACAAGGAAATCCTTGATTATTAATAGCTTCAAAATATTTAGATATAGCTACTTAAATTCAAACATTTTAAGGATACATACATAATATTTATATTATTACTTTGTATTTATCTTTATTACGCTCGCGTCATATTTTACTTACCAAACTGTTGTATATGTAATGTATAATAAATATCTGGCATGGCAACACAGAGCGGGAGCGGGAAATAGTTCTGGCTTTGCCGAGCCTAGCCAGCGTGTTGTGATATTGTTGTTTTATTAATATCCTAATATACAAGTGACCTGTACAAGTGGCGACCCTGCCAGGATACAATTTGGTGAGCTATGCACCAACATAACAAATAAAACAAGAGGTAAATCAATGATCGAGACCGTTTTGTCGTAATAATGTGTGTATGCATTAAACATGGCGATTTTGCTCCTTGAATCTTAGCGCCGCCTTCTCCGATTATAACAAAGCATCTATGATGTGCGTAAATTATATTAATTGTATATACAAATATATATACATATAATTTACATGAATATGCATGTTGTTTGCTTACAAATAATTGCAAACAAATTTCGGTCTTGAATTTGATTGGTACCTAAATAAAACTTAGTTGTGTGTAAAACTGCACATCAAGTTTGTGATTCCTAGTATTTGTTGTCAAGAAGTAATTGTTATTTGATTTAAATGTAATTGTTAATTAATTAAATAATTTTGCATCAGTTATCGTAAAAATAATACAATATGCGAATTAATTATATTCAAATTATAGATAATAATGGCGCCGGTATAGCGCAAAAGTTCTACAGATTAAAAATATGTTACAAATCATGTAAAAAAAAACAATTTCTTTGTCAGAATTTAATTGCACATATAATCTGTATTATTGGATTATGTTTTTTTGGAGAGATATTTAAATAAATAAATTAAAATAAATATTTCTATGACAACATACGAGTATTCTAGATGATGGCAGATAGTATGAATTACCAACATATATTCAAAAAACGTTGCCAAATATAAGGATAGTATAAATATTTTTATAGCAACAGTTATCTGCATTATGATTCAGAGGTAGTTTGGTACGATACCAAACGGTACCTAAATAACATAACCTAGCAATAGGTTAAGAGGTAGTTCCATGAAATTGGGACGGTACCTAAATAACATAACCTAGCAATAGGTTAAGAGGTAGTTCCATGAAATTGGGACGGTACCTAAATAATATAACCTAGAAATAGGTAAAGAGGTAGTTCCTTGAAATTGGAACGGTACCTAAATTATCTAGCAATAGGTAAAAAGGTAGTTCGATGAAAATCGGAACGGTACCTACATAACCTAGAAATTAGTAAAGAGGTAGTAATACTATAATCTATGAAAATGAAATAATAAAATAATACTTAAAATGTATTCCAGAGGTAGTTCAAGACAATCTTATCTTGAACGGTACCTGAAAAATTACCAAAAAAATATTTTGTAGGTACTTCAAATGATTTTGTTCTAAACGGTACCTAAAATAATTCCACTGGTAGTTCAAGATAATTTTGATCTGAACGGTACCTAAAATAATTCCACTGGTAGTTCAAGATAATTTTGATCTGAACGGTACCTAAAATAATTCCACTGGTAGTTCAAGATAATTTTGATCTGAACGGTACCTAAAATAATTCCACTGGTAGTTCAAGATAATTTTGATCTGAACGGTACCTAAAATAATTCCACTGGTAGTTACAAGATAATTTTGATCTGAACGGTACCTAAAATAATTCCATTGGTAGTTCAAGATAATTTTGATCTGAATGGTACCTATAGTAATCAAAAGGAAATAAAAATCAAATTATGTTACAAATAACACTAGTGGAGTCTATGGACTATGAGGACGAGCCAGCCTCTATTGGAGAAAAAATGCCTTCAGCGCGCTCTTGTGTTGTATCTAATTGCAACTAAAGTCGTTTCACTAGAGGTAAGATATATGCTCCTGCATGGCGTTAGACTTACCCTAGAAGTCATACATATCATCTCGCTGAGTCCCTCATGGGTTGGGCCGAGAGAATAGAGCGCTAGTAGTACCCTACAAGAAATATACCTACTAAATATCATACTCCTGGTGCCCACATAGAAGCTGCAGTCAACCGTATATATGGGTACGTGGTTGCTGTCAGTACAATAGACGAATATTTTTCCAGGAAACAAAGTCGTATCATGATATTTGAAGTAAGATTTTAAAGTTTTAGATCGACATAAACACCATTGGTAAGTTCAGATCATTGCACTTGAGGAGCATATGATTGATTAAGTCACGAAAAATGTGAGTCAATCGAATGGAAAAGAAATACTTACTCTACGCTTGATATCTCCCACGTTAGGTTTGATTATAAATATTTCGAAAGCCAAATAATTTTGAG
>JACCPG010008244.1:0-14842 GCA_016069955.1 Drepana arcuata | reverse complement strand
AACGCCGGCGTCCGGAACGGTAGCGCGTATATCCTATGCGTTAAGTACTTATAGAGGAGGTCGCAGTTCTTGTCTTCCTTGGCGCTCGTGTAGAACAGCGCCGCGCCGTACTGCAGGCAGAAGCGACGCACCCACTGCTGCATGAAGTCAAAGTGCTCGTCGCGGTAGTCGTGCTCCTTCTCTAGCGTGCTCATGTAGTCAGTCTAGAGGAAATAATACTATTAGAATACAATAAAATAATACTATTAAATACACATAAAATAATACTATTAGAATACACATAAAATAATACTATTAGAATACACATAAAATAATACTATTAGAATACAATTAAAATACAATTAAAATACAATTAAATAATACTATTAGAATACAATTAAAATAATACTATTAGAATACAATAATATTTAGAGAAATAATACAAATGAATATAGCTTAAGTGTAGAACTGTGTACATTTGTTACAAGATGTAAAATTCAAGTCTCAACAGTTTGTTCATTACGTACGTATAGATAGCGTCATCCACGAAGATGCGCATCAATTTCTAGTCGAGGGGGACGCGCGATGCGGGGTGCATGACCCGAGTCTACTAATTGTAGTGTGCGTGTGCACTCATAGGTAATCGGTGTGTACCGACAATACTCAAACATAAGTGGACGATTGCACACTTACACTATAAACTATAGGGAAGAAATAATAGTGGGGCGCGTCTTCATGGATGACACTATCTATACAGAACGGATTTTCATTCGACAGAGTAATTTGTGAGAAAGGTATCGAAGTATAATTTGTTAAGGTTTTCTATAAATTGTTTGAAATATGGCGTAACTGTTGATAATGATGGAAAAAGTCAAGTCGCCTGGGATCTTTAATTAAAAACATTGGCTAATATGTAAATCTAATTTACATATGCGACGCAACAAACTCACTTCCCTACGACAGAAAAAATAATAAGGCATATTCTAGATATCTCTAGGAGTGAAATGGGTGCTACACTGCCTTCCCATTTGGGGACCCTTTTGGGAAGGCGCGAAGACAAAAGATTCTTGCAGGGTCGGCAGCGCGCGAGCAATACCCCTGGTATTGCAAGCGTCTATAGGCGGCGGACCGCAGCCTTGTGATATAAAAAAAAGTTACCTTAGTGGCGACAACGACAATATCCAAGCCGAGGTTGGTAGTCAGCACGCCCTCGGGCAGCGGACAGTCGTCATCATCCCCATTGTCCAGGTCATCGGAAAGGTTCCTCGAGGACCTCTTCATGGGGGACGCGGCAGGCTCCAGCTCATCACCAGGTTCGGTGTACCTTTGCCACTTCTGTACCTGCTGCCTTTTGCTTTGTAACCTTTGTTCTGGAACAGAATTATTCATGTTCTTCAGGCCTAGGTGGTACATCCCCAAATTTCGCGGAGATATACTTTAGGTGCCAATGTGACAGATGGCCATCAGTGGCGGATTAACCACGTAGCAAGAGGAGCAACGGGCTACGGGTGCACAAATGCTTTCTTATCGTAAACATACAGACACATATAATCACGCCTCTTTCCCGTAGGGGTAGGCAGAGGCCACTTCTTTCCACTTAAGCAAGTGGAAAGTAGTGGTCTCCTACCTAGTCTCTTGGGTAAGCACCCAAGAGACTAGGTTATAAGTCTAGACTGGCGCTCTACCCTCTCTGCCTATCCTGTAAGGGACTCTGCGTGATGATATGATAATACATACATATCATCACGCCGGAACAGATTGATATGATATGATAGTTTATTTAATAACTTAAATAAATCCATAGGCCGACCCATCGACAGATTTACAACAGGGGCCGCGCTGACGCTGATCCGGCTCTCCTATATAGTCTTTAAAGTTCTTCTCAAACGTATGCAGGTTTCTTCTGGATTTTTTCTTACATCGGTGCTCGGTGGTGTGTCTCTAACTAGGTTCAGAAAAACTCCAATGAGATTTTCTGAACAGAACAAAGTACAGTCGGGATTCCAACGCGGCCAAAACTGCTCTCGGGTTTATTAATTTGATGGGGCATAATATTGAATGGTTAGTGTTCATACATTGGGTAATAATTCAGTCTGGTTTCCGTTTTTGCACGCAGTTCTTGAGTAGCTTTGTGTTAGTGCGGTACATTTCAAAAATTCCAAAGGGATTAACAAACTAAGCCCCAGCTGGATCAATAACCCTTTGTTACGTGGTTAGTCTTTTACCTCATATATCTAGCAAATATGTATTAGGCACTGACATTCCAATCGGGCGTGAAACATGAGGAAATGATTAATTAATAATTATAATTAATTGAAAGTAGGTACAAATAAATTCTTGGTCTTGGAAGTCAAAAGTAACAATTTTAATGTCTTCCTGAAAATGCCCAAAAGATTTGGTTTAAATAATATTATTGGACTATAGTAAGTTTAATAAATTGTCAGGTATATACGCTGAGACAAATAGCTATGATTAAAATATACACGCCTTCCCACAAGAGTTACCGAGATTTCGGAATAAAACAAAAATATCACTTTAAAATTTTTTATAAACACATCCGTATTGAGAACCTCTTACAGCCAAGATATACTTAAAAGCTCGATAAGCATACTTTATAGCTTGAATAAAGGATTTTCTATAAAGTTGTGTCATAATACGTAAATACGACAAATATTGTAGAACAAACAACAAATTAAATATGCTAATGTTCTTCAAAATTATACCTTATGACCCCGTTACAAACGTAGAAAATACGTTACATGTGTCATCTTGTAGAAACAAGGTCATCGATTGTATAATCGGAGTATCGTATAGAATCTTCTTTATTATGATCTAACCTTTCTGACTTACGGATTATTTAAATAAAGAATCTGATCTCATAGAAAGAAGGCTAAAATATTTTCCGTAATACACCATTATTCAGTATTCAATGGACGAGAACGAACACGAAGATTGCAAGTTCGAATTCCGACCGTTTAAATTAGTATTTCGGACCTAAAATACAGTCATTAATCACACCAAGAGTTTTACGGTGTAATGAAACGACGACATTATTTTAATTAATATAGATCAATTCAAAATGCATTTTTTGTCACAAACTAACTAACAAACCACTGTAGATATCAAATATCACCCCATTATTAAGCTATCAAACAAATTAGCTCCTAAATTAATAGACATAAAACTCAATATTAAAATACTCAAGGGCTCAATGAAACGATCATCTAAGCTGATAATCCACTTGCGTATTCCGAACATGCTTTGATTAAGCGGCGTGTGACGTCACTGAGTGAGTCATGTCATGAGCGAAAATAATACTTTACGGTTACCACTAGTACTATTCTGTACTCCTAGTACAATATCCAACAGGTGTGAAGCATCCGTCCTTGTTTAGTATACAGTGAATGGAAGAGACAGCATATACCCGAATTCAGTTTGGCAAATTATCGCAGAATCACACTCCACAAGAAACCAATCAAACCTGTTTGACAATGTGTGATGGTGATGCAGTAAACAAACAATGTATTGAGTGTTAATTCTCGTGGGATTGTGTCATTTCCAATGTTATAATTTACTCTCGAATATTTTGGATGAGAAAAGATGAGCGAGGAATAGTTGGCGAAACAGTATACAATGCAAACAATACAAAGAAAACATCGAGAGGAAACCTGCATACGTCTGAGAAGAAATTCAAAGGCGTACGGCGATGGACTCGCCATCTGTCACGTTGGCACCAAATATACCTCTGAAAGTGGGTGTGTGGGTATTACCCATACACCTCTGCCTACCCCTTCTGGGACCCTTGTGGGAAGGCGTGAGGATATTTATTTTTATTTTATTTATGTAATATGTAATTATTAATGTATACATGTAAAATGCGCGGTTCTGGTTCGTGAGTTAGAGAGCAGGGCTGAACTGGTCTTCATTGAATAACACACACACACACACACTATTTAGAAAAAGTTTAATCGCACAAGGGGTGCCCTGGGGGTCTTCTGGTCTCGCCATTGTTGGGTTAAGTTCCCGGAACTCAAACTACGAGGGACAACACAAAAACATGTAACTTGATCGACGCGAGTCTAATACATCTATACTAATATTATAAAGAGGAAAGATTTGTATGTTTGAAATTATGTAAGTATGTTTGTAAGGAATTAAATTCTTTCACCAATTGAATGCTACATTATCACTGATTAATTGCAAGAAAAATAAATTGTTTCCAAATATGTTTAAAAAATAAATGTCCACCCGTGCGAAGCCGGGACGGGCCGCTAGCTATGAATATAAAAACAATAGTACGACCGAAATGCGTATAAATTGATTCGCAAATGTTTTTATATAATATATTCAAAGATATGTTATACTAATATTATAAATGTGAAAGTTTGAATGTTTGGATGTTTGCGGTTCTTTCACGGCCAAACGACTGAACCGATTTAGCTGAAAGTTGAAATGGTGATAGCTTATACCTAGGAATAGGACATAGGCTACTTTTTTTTTCTTTTTTTATCCTGAAAAATTCGAATTTCTTATTTCCGTAGAACCGATTCTAGCAGGAAAATTTCCATAGCTAATTTTTCGAACTCCACGTGGGCGTAGCCGCGGACATAAACTAGTAATAAATAAATTTACCTACATATATGTATGTCTTGGAAGACAAGTCTAAGAAACAAATAAGCACATACAAAAATCCTGGAACAGAATTGCAGTATCGTCTACCGGGTCAGTTAATATAGCCTCACGCCTACCCACAAGGGTCCCCGAAGGGGTAGGCAGAGGTGTATAGGTAGAACCCGTTTAGGGTAATGTTTTATGAACATATTATGTACATAGGCCTAAGTATGTTTGGCCATTAATTATTCAAATTATTGGAGATTTATTTATGATAGTTGTATAAAAAAATAATTATCATTAATTGAAAATAATTCATAATGATTATTAGCATAATTATTTTTAACTATATTCAAACACAGTTTGCATGACCTGCAATTTTGAAAGTAGATGAAGACCGAATATTTGTGCACCGGCCAGTAAAAGAAAAGTGAATATTAAGAACAATTATATTAGTCATTACAAACTCTGAAAGTTTGTCCTTCAGTTTGAAAAACTAATTAAATCCTGTGCTTATTTGAAGCAAAAAAGTAAAACTACTAATAAGATCAATTGGAATAAATTCCCTTAAAAAATGTTGGCATAACCATTATTGAAGGAAAAAAATTGCATGGTAGATTATATGTATGTATGAACTTAAGAGTACTCGAAACTATAGCAAGTACAATGATACTGATAAGAAGTCAGGAAGTTTGAGAAAACTGGCATTCTATTAGAGAGTAGAGCCGCAGGCAGAGAGCTGCCTACCCTTGAAAGTGCTCTGTGTGATGTTCAATAAGTGTTCCCTGTGTCCCTTATGTTGAATAAAATATTTTGATTTTGATTTTTTGATTTTGATTAAATCAAATAAAATATCACTTTTTCACAAATGTATACTTTGAATTACTATTATGGATGTCTATTGTAAAAGTAAAAGTCAAAGGTTATTTGATAACTCTATCATAGTAGACAGATATATTATTTGGGTACTAAGGTAAAATCACTTGTTTATAAACTGATTCAGTCAAACAATCACTCAAAATCAAAATCTACCATTAGTTTTTATGTATCCACAGAAATTTGTCAAAAGCAGAATCCTTTAAAACAAATGACTTAAAACAAAAATTTATGTAATTAATACCAGTAAGCTACATTAAACAAATGGAAGAGTAAATTGCCATAGGTTTGTAAAAAGTGGCTATGGTGGTGGCTCTGGACAAAGACAAATGGGGGGATCATCAGATATCAATAAGTGTCATCTATGACAATGTTATTCAATTTAAGGGGAAATAAATATCTTGGGACATTTCCACACAAACTGCAAAAGCTTGGGTCTACCCAAACTAAACAAAGCTTGCTGTGGGAACTAGGCAACAATATAGATACACATAACTAAGGTACAAAGTACAAATACTTGTGTATATCACACAAATATCCAGCCTGAGGAATCAAATCGGCAACCACAAGCTTTGTACCAGGAGCTTTAACCACTAGTCGAGACAGCCATCAACCACATACAACTAATGGATTGGTTTGTAAGTCTAGAGAGAACTGGTGCCCTACCCTCTCTGCCCCTATCCCATGAGGGATTTGGAGTGGTGTATATATGTATGACTATAAATATATTTGAATCCTTCTTCAACATTCTAACACCGAATTTTACAGATTTCCAGAAAGAGGTATTAGCAGCATTCAAGGAACATACATAAATACATGCAGAGGGTACGCAGATACACTAGACTTACAGACCTATTTTGCTCATTCAATATAAATCAAAAATATGTAAATAAAAATAAAAATGTTGAACTGACCAGGTGTAAGCTCCAATTTGTCTATGTGATCTCCAAGCACAGATCCCCAGCTCTGCAATTGGTCTAGAACACCCCATGGTGTGGTCATGGCCACTGTCAAGATAACCAGTGTGTGGGGGAATGTCTCCTCACTGAGAGCAAACTTCAGTAGATTTGTGTGTCCGGGATCTCCATCCAGTACCCATACACTGAGACGTGTGTGATCTGTGAGGTAAAATTTTATTGAAATACTTCAAAATACTACAAATTTAATCATAAATACATTTGAACATGCATTTACTTGGTTATGTTACAGAGTAGCATGCCTGATGGTAACCAGTTACATCAGGTGGCATATACATACATACAGTCAAGTTGGCACCTAATATACCTCTGGCGGATAGTGGGTGTGTGGGTATTACCTATACACCTCTGCATACCCCTTTGGGGACCCTTGTGGGAAGGCGTGAGGATATATTATATAATTATTATTAGTTGATACATAATAGACTGGATTATATGACATACATATCACGGCAAGTCCCTTACAAGATAAGTAGGGAGTAGAGTTCCCTCTAGACTTACAGACCTCTTTTGCTAAGTGATATTTATAATTATATATTATTCCAATTAAGATACATAAAGGTATGTTGCTGTTGGCAAATGACCAGGAAGTGAATTGCAATCAATAACAATATTAATCATTTTAGTGTTCATATTTTTGGGATATCTTTGATCTCTTAACTACTATAATTTAGGAGCTTATTAATGTAATTCTTGATGATAATATCAGAACGGTTTCTCTCCTATGTGTGTTCATTTAAAATCTTTTGAAGCATAGCTATGGTTATAGTCTTATTATTATATCTAAGCAAATCCATCAACTTACCATCCCTATACTCATCTCTTACATCTATATATGCATATTCGAGAGCTGATCCCTTCTTTGGATCTTCAACACCTTGCAATTTAGCCACTAAGGTTGTTTTTCCAGTCTCATTGTCACCCAAAACTAGTACATTTTTATTTGAAGGTAGTTTTGTGTTCCCTTGATTCTGGACCTCTTCCAATATAGCAGACCTGGAACAAACATCGTTATTTGTCTGTCACTACCCTAGGTTGGCCTAAATAATAGAAAGCCATAGATAAACACCAGCTCGTGTGACAATGGAATTTGTTGGCAATATTTTACATACAAAGGTAAGACGTTGCAGCTAGGTCACATATTTCTCAAGTATTCAGCTTGACATCACGTAGGTGTGACACATTGGATCCCTTTATGGGAAGTGCATGTTAGCCGTAAAATTAACAGTGAACCATTACCATAGATTGTCTTGAACTTCTCCATTGTCTTTCTTTTTTGATTTAAGCCCATTAGCCTGGCCGTTTGTCTCCATTCTTCAGGAACTTTAGAAGATAACAACGGCACAGAAAGGCTTTTTCGTTTTCGTTTCTTCTGCCGTTCATACGTCACTCTTGCGATGATGCGTGTGTTGCTGTTATACAAAAAAACTTTCTTCCATCACAATGAAATTTCAACCATACATAAAATATATAGCTAATACGTATCATTTAAAGTTTAACACAAAATTGTCTCAATGGTCAATTCATTTTTTTATCCGGATTTTAATACATAAATATAAACTACTTTTATATCTGGACTAAATACCGGACCCTTGGTATCATATAAATTAAAACATATGATACCAAGTAATAATGATTAAATACAATACAATATTAAGATATACAACCGGGCATAGCGAAGTAAAAACTTTGAGGGAAGATGTTATTTAAAACAAACTTAAGCTCATCCCAAAATTTGAATAAAATATTTTATCTTTTTAAAGTTTAATTATCTTATAAAAAAAATACATGCAAAGGAAAAATATATGCTTATATTATTGTTTAATCATCGTTCAAAAATATTTTTACGTAACAGACAAAATTCTATATTATAAATTATGTGTTACCTATGGTATTATTCATTGACAGACTGACAGTCTGCTGTCAGTTATTCTATTTTCATTCTTCCTTAATAATAGTTTTCATTTTCATTATCAATTTCATTCGTGGATTGATAGTTGGTATAGTGTTATTTTATTGTGCATTTTTTTCGAATGTAATTTTGTTTCATATAAGCTAAGTGCAAACAGCGGTAATATATCACTCTCTAAATAAGACGCAAATATGTTTAAGAAACCGTCTTCGGGCAAGAAAACTAATTTGTCTCAGGTGAGTCATTCAAATCATAATATTTAGGTGTCCTCGGAGCTTATCCGGCACTATATTTACTGCTAATGATATTACTTGTATGTGGTAATTATTACGGCTAAACAAAAATCTGAGCAGATTTGAAATATTTTCCTTATCAGCTGATTTTAAGTTTTGTAAACAAAGGATTATTGTTGCTTGCTTTAAAATCATATTATAGACTATAATGTTCTTGGTTGAAATCAAGCTTACTCTTTGGCTATTCAAGAGTTAAAATGAAGAATTTTACAAAGTAACTTGGGATATAACAATTGAATTGTCATGAATTAATAAATACATTTTCATCACCTCTGCATAAATCCCACACTTTGATCAATCCAAGTTGTTGAATGTTAATCGTTCTTATTATTAACACTATGCATCTCTGTTAGATTCATTATAAGGTGTATATTATAGGTGCTCCATTTTTGAATTTTGCTTATATTTTGTTGGTACTAAGGAGTGAATAGTCTATGCTTATACAATTAAATATATATACATGTCATATATATATTTTAAACATATACATAAATTATCAATAAATAATTAATTTGTTTATTTATTTTATTTGATTACAGGTATAAAATATGTATAAAATACAATCAATGTTTACCTATAAATTATAGGATGCACATCGGAGGATCTCAAAAAAAACCGTTTAGATTTTTAGTGTTTATTTCACTTCCACAAAATTTACTTAATTCTACTACACTTATTATATGAGTACTTAGTTACTAAGGGGTGTCCGATTGGTCCGAGGTTAGGAAGACAAAAGGTGCCGCGCTTCGTGGGTGATCGAATTTATAATGTCCCATCCCTCATTGCACAATCACCATCAGGTTTGCATATGTACGGTGGGTGTCCGGAGATGTAACATATGTCTTTTAAAGACTTTTTTTTTTATATACCACAAGGGTGGCAAGCAACCACTGAAACTATCTAACCAGTGTGCCGCCCCAAAATTAGAACGGCAATAATGCAAAGATGGTTTTCAATCATTAAAACTATAGATAAATAAATGTATACATTTTTTCAATATAGTATAATGTATCTGGTGTCAGCATTTTTTAATTATAAACTAACAGAAAATCCTGTACAGTGAGTCAATAAGCTATTTATGTGGATGCTATTAAAAAACATCTTATGATAATATTTACTTAACATGAATAAACATTAATAAGTATGCATGAAAATACATATATAATTTGCAAGTTTGATAACATTAAATATTATTTGTCATTATAAATTACAATTGTTTTTGTAATAAGTCTAGAGAGAACTGGCGCTCTATACTCTCTGCCTACCCCGTTAGGGACTTGGCGTGATGATATGTATGTATGTTTTTGTAATTATACATACATACATACATATCATCACGCCAAGTCCCTAACGGGGTAGGCAGAGAGTATAGAGCGCCAGTTCTCTCTAGACTTACATACCTCTTTCGCTTCGTCCACATTCATCCAGTCTCTTCATACATGCTCGTCGGTTTCGAGTACTCTTAACGTTCCCGTCCTCAGAGTCCGATCTATTTGATCCAGGTAGTTGGAACGTGGTAACACCACCTCTACTCTTCTTGCACACACTTTTGCTTTGTATATCTGTTTCGTCAATCTTTCTTCACTCATCCTTTCTATGTGTCCAAACCAACGTAACATGCCTTTCTTCATCTTTACGATCACGCCCTCATTCACGCCAGTTGATTTGCGAATCTCTTCATTGCGGATTCGATCTAATATCGTTACGCCGCACATTTTCGAAGAGATCGCATCTCGACTGCATTCAAGCTATTTTCATACTTCCTCTGACATACCCAGGATTCGCTGCCATACAATAAGGTAGGTACCAATATCGCGTTGTGGACAGCAACTCGAGCATTCTTGCTCAGACTTTTACTGCCCATCAACGCCGACATGGCTCCATTCACCTTATTTCCGGCAGTTATCCTTCTTTCAATATCTTTTCATACTTTCCATCTCGTGTGAACATGCTTCCAAGATATACAAATTCATTCCCTTGCTCTAGAATTTGCCCATTTACCGCTATAGCACCCTCGGTCACTTGTTCATCTCTTTCGAATACCAGAACCTTAGTCTTGCCAGCGTTTAGGCGCAGCCCCTTCTTTTCACATTCTTCTTTCATTATGGTAACTAGTGACTGCAGTTCGCCCTCTGATGACGCCAGTAAAACCGCGTCATCGGCGTATAGTAGGCAGTTGACCACTAAGTTTCCCATTTTCACTCCACATCCGTTCGTTCTTAGTGCTCTCAGACAGTTATCTAGATATATAATGAACAGCCAGGCAGACATGATACACCCTTGTTTGACCCCCGACTTCACATCAAACCAGGGTGACATCTCACCATTAACCCTAACGCACGCCCCGCTATCACTATAGAGTGATTTCACGGCATGCAGTAGGGAACTGCTCACTCCATATCCAGGCAACACGTCCCAGAGTTCCTTTCGTACGACTCTATCAAATGCCTTCTCCAAGTCGACGAAAGCGCAGAAAACCCTTTGGTTAATATCCAAAAACTTTTCCGCGATTCCAGCGAAGCGAGAAGGTTTGATCCATACATCCTCTTCCTGGTCTAAATCCACCTTGGGATTCCCAGAGAAACCTTTCGGATTGCTCTTGCATTCTTATCGTCAGGATCTTCGTGTACACTTTACTAGCTAAGCTGACCAAGCTGATGGCTCTGTAGTTTGAGCAGTCCAATCGTGATCCCTTTCCTTTATAGAAAGGCACGATGACTGCTCGCCTCCAGTCGTCCGGAACATCACCCTTTTCCCAGCAAAGATTGCATAGCAAATAGATGACATCCCAGAGCGCTGGTCCACCGTACTTGATCATCTCAGCCGTAATCCCATCTAATCCATGGAATGTGAAATTTCAATAAATAGTCAGTATGTTGTACAAATGCACCCGGTCGTTTTAATAATAAACGGGTTAATTAAGCGTATGTAAGCAATGATTTTATATAAGCAAAGGATATAATATTAACGGCTATCCTGTAAATTACTGAAATTCATGAAAATTTGTAACTGGTCTCTATTTCCATTAACTAAAAAATAGCCGTGGTAGACAATTGGTTGGTTCGAGCAGTTGCCTGCGACACAATGATCGCAAGTTCGAATTCCGACTGTACCGATGAGTTTTTCTGAACTTAAGTACAGTGATTAGTCACACCACGAGCTTTTCGGTGAAGGAAAACATCGAGAGGTAACCTGCATACGCTTGAGAAGTAATTCAAAGGCGTATGTATAGTCGTACTTGAGTAACGGCGACGGACTCGCCATCTGTCACGTTGGCACCTAAAATATATAGCTGGCGGAAAGTGGGTGTGTGGGTATTACCTATACACTTCTGCCTGTATGTATGTAAAAAAAATATTATTAGCAATATTTGCTGTGGTAATAAATGTAATGTTTTAGTTAAAATAAATTACTTTGCAACATGTTTGTAATTCTAAATAAAAGTGAACATTACCTCGATTTCGATATAACATGGACGCTACCAACAAACATGTTCGAGGTCCAATGAATAATATTATCTCACAAAAAGAAAGTTTAAAACGTAATCCAAAGAAGCGCACGGCTAGTTTTTATAACGCCCTCGGCGACGGTGGCTGGCAACATTTGCTTTGATAATGTACACCGGGCCTCTTCGATACATTTTATTAAACCCCGGAGGCTGTGGAGCTCCATCCGAGACCTAGCGGGGTGAATACTACTGCGGCTAAAAGGTTTATTGTTCCGAGCACAGACGTCACATTGTGTGCTATGGTAGTGACCTGACTGACCTATACCTACTGTACGGTATGCAGGGACTGGGAGCTCGAAGGATAGAGCTAGCATTACTGACAGGGAGCTTGCGCTGCTAATGAGTAGAAAACACTACTGACCTGGCTACGACGTCCATACGTTGTCTAGCTACATCCTGTATCTATAGGAACTGTGTACATCTCTTTCCAGGGATTAGTGCTCATGTCTACGACACAGTTTACATCTACCGCAGGTATTATCGTATATATTTGTAGCCTTACTGTTATTATGTTCCTTTCATAAATAAATCTCAAAGATAATAGGCAGCGTCTTCGGTAAAAGCCTCCAGGCTTGGCTATTAAACAATTGTCATAAAATATCAACCAATTCACACAAATCATGAAAATTTTATTATAAATTGAAATTAAAAAGTTACCTTATTCACATAAAATTTTCAAAGGACCTCAATCAATCGAATCTTTTCAATATATCATTGTGTATTTCCAAACACAATGAATGGCTTACAAACACAGGTCGTATACGAAAGACCGCAGTCTCATATAAAGTCGTGTCATAACATTATTGGTTGTCAAAAGTTTTAACCCGAACATTTTTACATAATATATACCGAACGACCCGTATGATACGATATTATATCCCAGCATACAGTATTTATAACAAGCTTTCATTCTATACGACTTTCCATTATAAAAAAAACTGAGTAGATAATGTTAAGGATATTACACCTCCTCGCATATCCTAAAGGAACAATGTATGTAACTCTCTGCCTACCCCGTTAAGGACTAATGATATGTATGTACGTAACTTTTTTGCTATATCAGGCTGGTTAAATGATAACTTTTTGATTTGATGGAAAAAAAGTTCAGAATTTATTTGGAATTGGAAAAATTATGTATATTTAATAAAACGAAATAAATATTGAACAGAACTTAAGCTCTCTCTTAATCTAAGTAATACAAAAGAAAATTAATATGTGAAATTACTTTTGTAAACATGAAATGTGTCTGCAGACCCTTAGGGTAAGCTTGGCGATACAAGATATGTAACTAAGTAACAACATTCCCGTTATTGCAAATACAGTGCCAACTTGGAGAACTAAGTAACAGACTGGTCTCAAATTCTTTGTCCCGCAGAGGGTTGATAGAAGGCGGGCTTCACTTGGGGAGCGAATACCTAACATATCGCAGCCAAATTGATAGTCGTGCAGTATGCTGAAACTAAGCCACATGGAATCCGCGAACGTTCATGCCATAACGGAACGGGGGAAATATTACTGCATGGTCAGCAACGCGCAAGCTATGGCGCATGTTTGGTTTACCTTAGTAGTAAAGAAAATGGTACGATTTATTTATTGTAGTAAAAGGAACATAAAAAGGAAAATAAACATGAATTTATGAGATATCTACGTCCATTGAAATACAAAGGATGTATGTTTGACAAACATTCATCGAGGGTTCGGTGTGAGCAACATCTACTATATTAGGCTACTGTAAGTCATTCCATCAAACATTTACGAGCTTACAACATGAACTGGACGATAATTTGGTACGAACAGAGCCGTCGGCTACTATTACCAGCATTTTTTTTTGGTCTATCTTCAAGCCTTGCCACAATGCATAGGTACGTCTTCTCAAACGTATGCAGGATTCTTCTCGATGTTTTCCTTCACCGTTAAGCTCGTGGTGGTTCATTATTGTAATTAAGTTCAGAATAACTCATTGTCCGGTCGTATGGCCGGATTGGAACTTGCAATATTTGTGTTGCAGGCTCGAGACAATCGAACCATTCGGCAAGCACGATAATTTTTTTTTTATATCTTATTCAGATTAGACTTAGATTCCCTTAGTCATTTCTTAAAGTTTATACAGATTTAGGCGGTTACGGTGGTTCATTCGTTCACCGTCTTCCTCAATGGGCTAACCTCAATTCAATTGATAAAAAGTGTCGCAGGGACGCTATTTATCAATTGACGATTTGGAAGTTTCTTGTTAAAAACAAGACAAATCGAACCGTTTCATTGTCACGGAAAACGGTTGAGGAAACTTTTCATTGGTGGTCCGTGAGGCCCACCGTGGACAACAGCGCCATGTCTCGGGTAATGAATTACGGGACGAAGGTCCGGAACTTTTCTGTATTAATCCAAAGTTCCAGAACTTCGAACACGGCTACAGATAACAGATGGAGTTCTGCCTGGACGCGTCCAATTTATTGCTGTTTAAATTGTGTTCGAGGCCAACGATTGGTGTTAATGTTTACAACGAACAGGCTTCGTTAGGCCATCGCTGCACTTCCGCTAACGAACTGTCAGCGAGCAACAGCTACGTCAAAATGAATATTGTATATCGCAAACAGGAAATTAAAGTTAAAATGGAAAAAATATATTCACAAAAAGTCATAGCATCATAAAGTACACTTGAACGTTGTAAGTAGCACGATACAAAAGA
>JACCPG010008242.1:0-40063 GCA_016069955.1 Drepana arcuata | reverse complement strand
TTTTTTTATTTTAAAATTTTTATTAATATTATTAATAGAATTATTATTATTATAAGTATAATAGTTAATAATATTAAATATTATATTTGAACGTAATTGAAACGAGCGGTCATATATGAAGGGTAAGATGATTTGGTCTAAACAGAACGGTACTCTTTTTTCTCCTCTCTCTGTTATTTACTCTGACCATAACTATTTTATTAGATGTTCGGCACTCGATTGCCCATATATAATGGCTTTATAATATACTAGCCGTGCCTCACTTTATCATCTACCTTTACCATCCGCCTTAAAATGGATTTGTGTATCGTGTTGTTATTCTGGAAGAATACATGTCATGTTTAAAATTTCATCCAATTCTGTACTGGCGTGACTGAGTTAGAAATATCTTCAAAAACTCCCTTTTATAATATTACCTACCTCTATAGCGCGCGTGCTTGCTACCTAGCTTTTTGGTTATATGCAAATCTTATGTGCGGTGCTGTCAAACCGGACCTCAAACCGGCATATATGTTTAATATTAGACTGGCACCGGTCTAGAAGAAACGTGCGTACGTTTGAGACAGAATATAATTCAAATGCGTATGTATGTATAGTCGTACTTGAGTAACGGCGATGGACTCGCCATCTGTCACTTTGACACCTACAATACTCTGGTGGAAACGGAGTGTGTGTGTGTGATTGTGGGAAGACGTGAAGATATATAAATATTAATGAACATACATTTTTAAATGGATAAATACATTTCAGTATCATGCCTTGCACAAGCTCAGTGTATCACAAAGTGACAGTGAAGTAAAGCCGTGGTGGCCGAGTGGTCCGAGTAGCCTGTGACACAAAGATCGCAAGTTCGAATCCCGACTGTACAAATGAGATTTTTTTAACTTAAGTACTGTTATGCGGTGAAGGAAAACATCGAGAGGAAACCTGAATAGGTCTGAGAAGCAATTCAAAGGCGTATGTGTAGTCGTGCTTGAGTAACGGCGATGGACTCGCCATCTATCACGTTGTTACCTAATATATCTCTGGCGGAAAGTGGATGTGTGGGTTATTAACTATACGACTCTGCCTACCCCTTCGGGGGCTCTTATGGGAAGGCGTGAGGATATATGAGTGGTAAAATTGAGAAGAGATAAATATTGTTATTGTCTGTCTAGTAAGACTGAATGTCAAAAATAATGTCAGCTATGGTAAAGTCTACAACGCCTTCGTGTCAACGGAATCATGTTTAGTTCAAAGACTACTATTGATCACTTGTTTAGTTCACAACTTGTCAGCGTGAGTCCGTCGCCGTCATTCATGCACGTTATGTATATACGTTAGAATTTTATTATAGCCGTGGTGGCCGAGTGGTTCGAGCAGTTGCCTGCGACACAAAGATCCCAAGTTCGAATCCCGACTGTACCAATGAGTTTTTCTGAACATAAGTACAGTGATTAGTCACACCACGAGCTTTACGGTGAAGGAAAACATCGGGAGGAAACCTGCATACGTCTGAGAAGAAATTCAAAGGCGTATGTATAGTCGTGCTTGAGTAACGGTGATGGACTCGCCATCTGTCATGTTAGCACCTAATATACCTCTGGCGTAAAGTGGGTGTGTGGGTACTACCTATACACCTCTGCCTACCCCTTCGGGGATCCTTGTGGGAAGGCGTGAGAATATATTATATTATTATATAATTTTATCTCACCGCTATTTTACTTCATAGTCAATACTTAGTTTCATAATGAGTATAGAAGCATAGAAACACGCAGTTAAACACAATTACATTTGCAGGTACTAACGGACAGACCTGTCACTGTACTGACATTAGCAAAGTCCCGGGAGATACAGTTTTACCGATCAAATACGAATGTTTACTCATTAAATTATGGGCAGTCTCACAAAGTATTGGAGATGATGCGGTTAATTTGATATGTTATCGCTGAATGCTAGATCACATACCATGCTACCTTTACGTTATCTCACAATATTTTACGATGCATAGGCAATGGTATAATAGCTCCCACGTCGAAATATTGTACCCCTATCTTCTTCAACGATGACCTTGGGTTTGTGGCTGTTCCCCTGGTTCCTTCCTGAGTTTTATTCTATTCTAATGTATAAAATATTTCTTGTGTAATATAAACAGTATTTCAGTAATCTGAACAGTATTTACTTTTTTGATACTGTATTAAAATTTCGACTAACTTACTACATCCAGTGTGGTCTAGTGGTTAAGGCATCTGGCTGTAGCGTCAGGAGACCCGGGTTCGAATCCTGGTGCTGGAGTACCCCACGGGGATCCTAGTTAGTTTTTTAGCTTTAAATGCTACTTTTCTTGTTATGTATATTATGTACTAGCTGTGCCCGCGACTTCGTCCGCGTAGAATTCAACTAAAAAGTTATTGTTCAATAACGTACAATGGAAGTAGCCTAAGTTACTCCATATTACATCAGCTATCTGCCAGTGAAAGTCCCGTCAAAATCGGTTTAGCCGTTTCAGAGATTAGTCGGAACAAACAGACAGACAAACATTTTTAAAAATGTGTATTTGCTATATCTACCATGTATACATCCATATGCATTTAGTAAAAAGCGGTTATTTTAATATTACAAACAGACAAACAGAAATAAATAAAATTTAAGTAATAATACTAATATTATATCGTATAATATATCGGGGACCCTTGTGGGAAGGCGTGAGGATATATATATATATGTATATATATATATATATACTAATATTTTATTGATATTATTATTTATTTCAAATAAATCTTATAATTACATTTTTAAATATATATATAAAAACATATTTAAAAATATAAAATATAGGGGCCACCAGTATCGGGATCAGGGTCCAAGGTACCGGTGGCTAGGGTCCCAAAGAAAGAAACCTCCTCACAATACGTGCCGTTTCGAGCAGTACTGCTTACTGCATCAGGCTATTGATCCAACCGTCTAACGAGAGCCTCTTGAGGTGATATTATTGATATTATTATTATTACGAACAGACACTTAAATATTATTAATTTATTTAGATTGTACACCAAGTAAGGATGTCGCTTAATCTTTTTGACGTTTTCCAAGCTGCCGCACAATTTGAGACACGATGACATGTACGATCTTTATGAATCAATGACCCGTTTTTTTTCTCTTGCTCAGAAAGGCGAAAACACATTATCATAAATGAACTAAGAACAGATTTAAAGTTTATTCACACAATATAGTAGGAGCTTTTAATATAGTGTTAATTTAATTTGCTACACAACAATTAATGCAGCATGTAGTAATTACATACGTAACTTCAAGATGACAGCGTTATTGACATAACACAAGGACAGTAGAATTATAATGTTACTGCGCGTTAAGAGTTTTGATGAGTTATTTCGTTCCATGTTCCTACTCGTGAAAGCAGTATGTTGTTTAAATACAGCGCATATGTATAAGAAGTGGTAAGATAAAAATAAAAGCCGCGGTGGCCGAGTCGTTCGAGTAGTTGCCTGCAACACAAAGATTGCAGGTTCAAATCCCAATTGTATCAATGAGTTTACTTGAGCTAAATAAAATACAATGATTATTCACACCACGAGCTATACGGTGAAGAAAAACCTCGAGAGGAAAATGCAGGTTTCCTCTCGTAAAGAATCTCTCGTGCTTGAGTGACGGCGATGGACTCGGCATCTGTCACGATGACATAACATATCGCTGCCGGAAAGTGGATGTTTTGGTATTACCTAATACACCTCTGCCTACCCCTTTGTGGAACCATGTGGTAAGACGTGAAGATATTAACCTATATAGATTTATGCAGTAGAGATAGTCAAAGGATTGATTTAACAAGTAAAAAAAATATGGCAACAAATTCGACATTACGAACTTGACATTAATATAAAAGTCGATGCCCTGTATACATTCAAAAGTAGTTATGTGTACAAATGGGTCGGAAAGAATTTCTCTTTATATTGCCAACGTGTACCTAGTGTTTCAAATCACGAATGTATTAACTCTGGACTTCAAAAACTATACAAATGCACTCCTCTATGATTCGTTTCGTGTTAGCTCTTCATTTCGAGAAGGCATCAGATTCTTTGCAGTATAAATTGCATTGGCGCGCTCATATTAAGCGGAAAATAGGGGTGAGTGTACGTGCCCTGGTCCACGAGTGAGAATCAAACGTGTATTTTCAACTTTATTTACTTCAGGATATTGCATTCTATCCATACTTTCTTATTGTTTCAGAAAACAAAATAAACATTTGATAGCTGGAGAATAAATACGTGTAAATCACTGTTAATTTTTTCTTAGTTAATCTGTATAATAATATATCCTCATTTTTATGTATATCCTCACGCCTTACAACAAGGGTCCCCGAAGGGGTAGGCAGAGGTGTATAGGTAATACCCACACACCTACTTTCCGCCAAACCACACCACCACCGTTACTAAATCTCTTTATATCTCTGAAACGGCTGGACCGATTTTGACGAGACTTTCACTGACAAATAGCTGATGTAATAAGTAGGAGTAACTTAGGCTACTTTCATTGTAAGAAATAAAACTGTTTTTTTTTGTTAAATTCCACGCGGACGAAGTCGCGAGCACAGCTAATATACTATAAGATATACATTAAATACTTAAATGAAATAATCTATATAAATAAATAAAATTTGAGTGTCTGTTTTAATATTAAAATAACCGCTTTCTACCAAATGTTTGTGGATTCATAAACCAAAATAGCATTTTATTTTGTCTGTCTTTCGGGCTGTCTGTCTGTTTGTTCCGGATAATCTCTGAAACGGCTCGACCGATTTTATCGGAACTTTCACTGGCAAATAGCTGATATAAAAAGGAGTAACTTAGGTTATTTTAGGAACTAAACAAAAACAAAACGGCTCTGGATCTTAATCCTAGAGACAGATAGCTCTTGCCCAATTCTAGAGTTGCTCATAGTGAAAATATTGTGAGGTACTTACTAAACAGGCGTGATGAGATTGGGATCAGATCAATTTGGTACAAACATACTTTATTAGCTGGATATTTCAGAGGAAGCATGAAAATATCATAAATGCAGTTGGGATGCAATCCCATCGAAAAATGTGCGTAGTAACGATCTCAGATACAATCCGCAAGAAAGAGATCGCAAAGAACTGGCGTGAACGATTTGTAAAGATGAAGAAAGGCAATCCAAACCAACGTAATAAACATTGTTACGTTGGTTTGGACGTATAAAAAGGATGAGTGAAGAAAGATTGACGAAACAGATATAAAAAGCGAAAGTGTGTGCAAGAAGAGGCAGAGGAAGACCACGTTCCAACTACCTGGATCAAATCGATCGGATACTCAAGGACGGGAAAGTCAAGAGTACTCGAAACCGGCGGGCATGTATGAAGACTGATGAATGTGGACGAAGCGAAGGAGGTATGAAGTCTAGAGAGAACTGGCGCTCTATTATATCTGCCTACCCTACTCGGCGTGATGATATGATGATGATGATGACCGTACAGGATATGTTTTATTTTGAAAGCAAATCTATCATTAAATTAAATTATTGTACGCGTATAACTGCGGGGAACGGTTAGAATTTAATAACTGTATACTGATCCTGATTTATATGCATTTCACGTATAAGTTTATGTAACTTGAGTTATATAAATGCTCGTATATATCGTCACGCCTTCCCACAAGGGTCCCCGAAGGGGTAGGCGAAGGTGTACAGGTAGTACCCACACACCCACCAGAAATATATTTTAAGTGCCAACGTGACAGATGGCGAGTCCATCGCCGGACCTCAAGCACGACTATACCGAATCTCAGACGAATGCAGGTTTCCTCTCGATGTTTTCCTTCACCGTAAAACTCATGATCATTGTACTTAAGTTTTATGCTCGTATAATTCATTTATTCCATTATTTGTTTCATAGCTTTGTGCATTCTTTTGTCAAGTTCGGTTGAGTGCTGGTCAATGCTTTATACATCGTGGTAACGTGTGTGAACAAACACGCAATACGTCTTTGAAGACAAAATTTATAGAAGCGCGTAATGACGTCATAACTCAGCCAAAAAGATGAACACATTATAATACTCGTGTCGCCACTTCTAAACAAATAGATAACAAAAATGTAATGACATTTAACTTGAAAGTCTAGAACGGAAGGCTTTTTTTTTTCCAGTTCCTACTCTTACGGCGAGTAACGCCGTGGTATAGCACAGTATCATATCTTTTAGATATATTCCAAAGAGAGTGAAGACTCTAAAAAGACACAAGTTAGTGATGATATTATTTAACAATATTTTTTATACATTTGCAATGGAATGTCACAATCTTTTACCATTGCCAAACCAATTTTAATTGGTGTAAATAATATGATTTACCGTTATTTTTACTTTCACCAGTGAATAAATAGATATTAACCATAGTTATCGACGATCGAACGCAAATATCCACTATAAAACACATTTTATCTATGGTGTGTGTTCATCGTGAATATATCTAAGCTTGAAAAGTTGTTTTTAGTAAATTTTCACTTACCTTTGTCGTATAAAAGTGCACTCGGAAACGGTAGACTTAAAAAAACACACACGGTCAGACGGCTGCTCCGGCTGTCACCGATTGGTTACAAGTAATGAGTAATAGGGCATTGAGTATCCTTCATATCATTGCCTTTGTAAGCATGCGTACTGCGCTTTACAACCATACGTGATTGAGTTACATAAAGCTATTTACGAGATAAACACGATTCCCAGACAAGTCGAATTACTTCAATTATTTAAATTGTGTTTCATTAACTGTCAATTAATAATGCTCTTTCTTAAAATTTACTTGTTGCTCATTCATATTTAGATTTTTCATTAAATTAGGTAGGTATTTTAATTTTTTTTATTTTACTGGCCTATTAATTATCACATAATATGTAATTAAGAAAAAAAACTTAATGATTTCATTAAAAAACCTACCCAATAAAATTGTTAGCAGATTTAATTCTTAATTAAGACATTTTTTAATAATGTCTCTTTTTAACATAGATTTATGGTATATATATAACCAATAATCCAACAAAATTATTGTTTTAATAATAATATACAACTAGTGTCATCTACACACAGAATTTACATACTACAAGATACAGAATAAAGGGATGGGGTTGGGAAACGTGTATATTTTCCGCTCAACATGTTTCAGGATAATGAGGACAGATGTCGCTTGCTTCCGAAGAAAACAATTCTTTCGAAAATACTAAATGTTTATTCATAAAATATCTTAGTATACGCAATATTAAAATCTATAATAAATTAAAAGCTGGTTGTATAATCTTACACAAAATATACTTATCAATGGATACAACTTGGTAACAAAATTCAATATTTTGGAAAAATCCTAGGCAAAGTACTTTTTGAAAAAGTGTTTCATATGTCTTCATTAAATGCCCACTAGTGAATATTCCATCTTAAAAGATACCAGTTGGAAAAATACCTTGACTCCAACACAATTAATAGTGGCATACAAAAATATATTATTCAAAGACGTAATACAACGAAACTGGCGAGCATGTAACGAGACTGATAAGTGTGGTCACAATCTAGAGATAATTGGCGCTTTTCTCTCTCTAACTACCTCTAGAGAACATAGATTTATATGTCTGAAGCGGAAATAGTGACGTCATTTAGAAATGTTGAATACCGCATCTGTCGGTACTATTAGTAACATTAAGGATAGAAGTGATTAATTTATGCACTATTATAAAAATCGAGAGGAAACCTGCATACGTCTGAGAAGAAATTCAAAGGCGTATGTATAGTCGTGCTTGAGTAACGGCGATGGACTCGCCATCTGTCACGTTGGCACCTAATATACCTCTGGCGGAAAGCGGGTGTATTTATTTATTACCTATACACCTCTGCCTACCCCTTCGGGGACCCTTGTTGGAAGGCATGAGGATTATAAAAATAATTATGATTCATTTATTTTTATTATTAATATAATAGTGCACAGATTTACCACGCCTACGGAATTTACAATGTCATTCAGTATGGGATTTGCGTCCGAATTGATTTGCGAAATCCTACAAATGAAGAATGGACTTTTGTCTTGTGATAAGTCACAAAATTGTATGGCAAGGCTCCCTAAAAAGCTACTACTTGCCTGGGGAGCAACACCAGCGCAGGCAGCTAAGGGTATCGACCGGTTTGGACAGGTTGCACACCCTATAATATCCTTGTATTATTGTTAAGATTACCTCACCTCTATTTCCTCACTTCCCCAAGGCACAAATGGTATTTCAAAGTACAACATGATTAAAAATGCTATAACGATTAAAATAGCTCCGAGGATAAGGTAGTCGGCCCCACCGTGACGGAACAGCCGTTCCAATCCACACGGGTTGGTAAATGAATCCAAGGAGTCCATCCGGCTGAAATATACATTTTAATTATTAATAAATACTAGCTGTACCCTGCCACGCTTCGCTGTGGATATGTGACTGATGCAAAAAATAGATAAAAACAATCCTTGATGCGGATTATATATATATATCATGCTAAAATTCAGCTCGATCAGTGCAGAACTTTTCGAGTTTTTGAAGCGTACACAAACCAACATAACATTTTTATATATATAGATTTTTGCACTTATACTTTTATCACCACGGAATGGCGACCTGACACACCTAGACGCCGGCGAGGTAGACCACGAAGGAGATGCCGACAAGACCTGTACAACACATCTGTGGACTGGCCAACACTAGCATTTGACAGATACACTTGGCAATCATGGGGGAGGCCTTTGCCCAGCAGTGGGATGTACCAGGCCAACATCACATCACATCCCTATTGTCAAATTTTTACGTCATATTTTATACTACCCTCAAACTTTTACTATGTTGTTACTTTATTTTTGAGTTTAAATGTATTTAAATTGTGTCATTGGAAGGAAGCTGGTACTTATAGCACAGGGGTTCCTTATTTAATGTACCAGCTGTTCATATTAAAGTAAACAATAGAAATGTAAGTAATACTCAATGCTTCTCAAAGGTGTACAATTTATTATGTTCGAGTTACTTACCTGAGTTATGCTGCGTTACACTTTGTTTTTTGTAAATTTGGATGCAAATAAATGAATTTTAAATTTGAATCTAGACCACGCCAATCCGTTAAATGTCGGTCGTTGACACACACACAGTCACACACTCATACAAGAAATGCAAGTACCTACTGGTATCTTCACGCCTTCAAACAGGAGTCCTCGAAGTCAGGCAGATGTCAGAAGTGCGCGAGCGATACCCCTGGTATAATATTGCAAGCGTCCATAGGTGGCGGTAACCGCTTACCATCAGAACCGCATGCTTGTTTGCCACCAGTGTGGTGCAAAAAAAAGATACAATACAATACAATTTTATTGAATAAGCATAACATAAATCAATTGAGATTAAAACAGTTCCATTACAATGGAGGGCACAATACGTTTCTCCTCAAAGCAAAGAAAACTGGAATGTAAATATATAGTTTTAACATCTGAATAAAGATATATTCAGATGTTAAAATATATGAAGATATGCAACAACCTCTCCTCGCCGGAGATATGTTTCGGTGCTGCTATCATAATGATTTAACAATACCAAGGTTCTGGCAGAGGGGCCGGTGGCTCTCTTCCTATGCCGACTGGCATCAGAATGGCCTTCTCCTTTGGTAACAGCGTCATCTCCAAATCGATCACACCCTGAAAGTTTTATTCAACTAATGTGAACATACTTCCGGAAGTGTTAAAGCTATGTATGCGAGCTAGTCTTATATAGCCTTATTTACAAATAAATATATAAGCTTTCACTAATTCTATTCTTTCTCTAATTCTTCTCAAGCGTATGCATGTTTTCCTTCACCCTAAAGCTCGTGGTGTGACTAATCACTGTACTTAATAAGTTCAGAAACTCAATGGTACAGTCGGGATTCCAACTTGTAATAATTGTGTTGCAGGCAACACTCGTACCACTCGGCCACGGCTCAGATCTCTAATGCCTAAAATACATATACATATAAACAGTTTCATGGAACCCATGACTAACGGCGTAAGAACTGTATCCTGTGTTCCTGTTCGTGGTCTTCAAGGGCCACCAAGCCCTTATAGAGCGCAGGGTGAATAAATCTACTTTTCTGCATGATTCCAGGTCAGTTAGTGCACATTGATAAGCTTGTTTGACTCCTCGCGGCATTGCATTAAGATTGAGCGCCAGTGAAGCTAAAAATTAAATAATCCAGATATAAATCACATCGACTTTACCAATTCTCAGGTCGCTTGTGGTCTACTCGTGATGGCGAGGATTTATCAATGAAAAGAGGTGGTTCAATATTAATTATTTCAACTCATTGCTAGTACATAAAACTGCTAATCGCTGCTGGCCGCCACGGCTCTAGAATATAACTAGAATATATCTAGAATTGGATTGTTACAAAACGTAATGTGTGTAAAGTATTCAATGCAATGTGTACCCAAGAAATCGTCCTGCGAAGCTGCGTCGCTGTCCACGACATGCACGACCAGGATTGGTGGCCAGTGTTCTTCTACTTCTGTGAATGGTCCCACTTCCTTCACCACTATCTGCAAAAGTGTAGAACAGATTAGCCGTTCTGATTTAAAAATAATATTAGAACTGTCTGCATAACAGTTTAAGCTATTTCGATTATTGAATTGAATCAATCTATTAAAAATCTAAGCGGAATCGAAAATAGCGTTAGCATATTAGATACTATTTGCGCCCCGCGGTTTCATCCGCGTAAAATTAGACCTCATTCTCATATTCGTATTTTTTATCTATCAACGTTACCCTTCTTTCAGCATGCTGAAATTGAAATTGGAATATCATTCTCCAGTTAAAACTGCCATCGCCCTTCGAACTTTTGTAATGTACGTCTGTGTATTGAGTTTGTTCTGTACATCCGATCCACCTGAAAGAAGCTCGTTAGCCAAGTGTAACTTATATTTCAGCAATTAGAGAAAACAATAAAATATCCAAAAATTTACGGACTCTAATATTATTATGAGGAAATATTCGATGGTTGTAATGAAATAAATTAAAAAGTACTCAAACGATTCAAAAATTAGGAGTTAACAGTTTATTTTTATTTTAAAAACGTCATATATGTATGTATAATTTGAATGAAAGAGCGCTGGTGGCCGAGTGGTTCGAGTGTTGACTGCAACACAAAGATTGCAAGTTCGAATCCCGACTGTACCAATGAGTTAATCTGATACCGATTTGGGTCAGATATTTTATCTGTAAGTTTCAACAGTTCATTATAAATAATGTAAATAGTTATTTTCCTTACTAATATTATAAAGGGACTTGGCGTGATGATATGTATGTATGTATGTATTATAAATGTGAATGTAAGTTTGTTTGTTACGCTTTCACGTAAAAGCTACATAACCGATTATCATGAAAGTTTGTACACATATTCCTGGAGGTATAAGAAGTAACATAGGATACTTTTTATTGAAAAAAAAAGCCGGTTTACTGATATTTTTTATGGTGATGGCTTATACCCAGGAAGACATAGGCTACATTTGAATCCCGAAAGATTAAAAATCTTTAATATTTTATAAAGGCAAAAATTTGTATGTTGCTCTTTCCACGCGGGCGAAGCCGCGGGCATAAGCTAGTTATAAATAAATATATAGTACAGTGATTATTAGGTCGCGTGCACAGCGAGTAGTAATATAAAATTCATATAGGTAAACTAACGCCTTGACATAAATGTCGGACGCCTTCTTTGCTGTACCAGCATCACTGTTCGCAAGTTTCACTCCCTGAACATCCCACACGATAACCCGTAGCTCGTATTCCTCCACTTTCCTCGGAGTAATGTCAACGGGAGCAGGTATGTAATCGCATGTTGCTATTGGAAATATGTCGACCCACAATTGTATTTTACCCTGGGAAAATGAAAAAAGTTATAGTAGAAAGTGCTCCTTTGCCGTTTTGCGGCGCATTTGCGGCGGCCTTACACATTTGCTGTCAGCAAGTCACCCTAGTTCTCATATATAGTTTTCATATATATTTAATAAATATAATATAAAAGCCGTGGTGGCCGAGTGGTTCGAGCAGTTGCCTGCGACGCAAAGGTCGCAAGTTCGAATCCCGACTGTACCAATGAGTTTTTCTGAACTTAAGTACAGTGATTAGTCACACCACGAGCTTTACGGTGAAGGAAAACATCGAGAGGAAACCTGCATATGTCTGCGAAGAGACTGATGAATGTGGACGAAGCGAAAGAGGTATGTAAGTCTTGAAAGAACTGGCGCTCAATACTCTCTGCCTACCCCGTTAGGGACTTGGTGTGATGATATGTATGTATGTATGTAATAAATATAAGTGTACATATATAAATACTTTTATTTTTATATGTATTATTATCATTATTTACCTCACGCCTTCCCACAAGGGTCCCCGAAGGGGTAGGCAGAGGTGTATAGGTAGTACCCACACACCCACTTTCCGCCAGAGACATATTTAGGCGCCAACGTGACGGACGTGGACGAATCCATCGCCGTTACTCAAGCACGACTATACATACGGCTTCGAATTGCTTCACAGACGTATGCATGTTTCCTCTCGATGTTTCCTTCACCGTAAAGCTCGTGGTGTGACTAATCACTGTGCATAAGTTCAGAAAAACTCATTGGTACAGTCGGGATTCGAACTTGCGATCTTTGTGTCGCAGCCAACTGCTCGAACCACTCGGCCACCACGGCTTCATATATAAAATGTTACAGAAAAAGTAGCATTTTATATAATTATGAAGTTTTAGAAGAAACTTAAATGCTGATAAATCCGCATCAGATTACTTGGAATCATCTCATGTCTCGCATTATTATCATACCGTTATACCTACCTGGTCAATCCCAGGCTTGTCTGAGTTGTACAACGTCCTCGTCTCCACATGTTCCGGTACTAAGTTGTACCCACAAATAGGCAACGTCTGCCACTTGTGCAGTATATTTAAGCAAATATTCTCTTTGCGCTCGGATGCACAAGTGTAAGATTCGTCTAAAAAATAATTATTATTATTTGTGTCAGGAGCGCGTTAATTGTTGAGCCACTGAAACGCGATCGCAGCGCCGTATATCGAGTTAATTCGTGAGTCTAAGCCATCGAGGGACCAAACATATATAAAAAGCAAAAATTTGTCTAGCTTTGTTTTTTGCATTGGTCACATATCCACAGCGAAGCGTGTCAGGGTACAGCTAGTTATATATACTTTTTAAATTAGAATCAATTGTAGTCGTTAGAAGTTAGTAATATAGCGATGCACTCAATGCCATGCAGTAGTGATTAGGTGATACACTATACTGATGCAGACCGACAGATGAAAGTGGATTGGGATGTTGGCTTCAGTTGTTCTGATAAAGGCTCCCAAAACCATTTGTTCTTTTATATCTACAATGTAAGTACAGACATCGGCTCAATCTATCTATCTATCTAATACCTTTAAACGAGCAATTCTTGTATATATATTTGTATATATATATATAATCTGAAGCTCGGAAACGGCTCCGACGATTTTCATGAAATTTGGTAAGGGGGGGATTTCGGGGGCAATAAATCGATCTAGCTAGGTTTCATTTAAAAAAAATGTTGTTTTATCCGTGTTTTTAGGCAATGAAAATCTCCTACAATTTCATTAGAATTTGAATTTCGCTACTGCTTTACCGACACAGCAACAATAAAGCGTTGCTAAGCAACAAACTTTAAGCCAATGAGTTTTTGGTTTGACGTTACGTTATCGTAGACGTATTATATATAAAATCAATTGTTTACTTACATGACAAAATGCCTAAAAGAAGAAGAAGACTCATCTCAAGAACACCTTCAAGAAAATAGTGATCGACAAACAAGACTCATTTCAACAAATCAATGAAAATAATCAGCCTTCCGCTCGTCCCACACGTAGTGCTAAAGTCTTGCAATACTTGACTAACATTATACGAGCAGAAAGGTCTTAGATGTTTCATGAGGGCGTCTTTGTGGCCGCTGAATATGACCAACAGCGGGAACGATGACGTCTACATGATTTGCGGCAGAGAGCAGCACAACGTGTAGCTACTGAACATTACGAACAACAGGAACGACGTCTACAAGATTTGCGGCAGCGAGCAGCAAAACGTGTAGCTACTGAAAAGAGCGGACAACGAGAGCGACATCTGTAAGATTTCCGGCAGCGTGCAGCACTACCGGTAGCTACTGAAAACATGAACAACGGGAACGATGTCTACAGGATTTGTAGCAGCGAGCAGCACAACGTATAGCTACTGAACATTACGAACAACGAGAGCGACGTCTGTAAGATTTCCGGCAACGTGCAGCACAACGTGTAGCTACTGAAAAGTACGAACAACGGGAACGACTTCTACAAGATTTCCGGCAGCGAACAGCACAACGTGTAGCTACTAAACATTACGAACAACGAGAGCGACGCTTGTAAGATTTCCGGCAGCGTGCATCACTACGTGTAGCTACTGAGAATAACGAACAACGGGAGCGATGTCTACAGGATTTGCAGCAGCGAGCAGCACAACGTATAGCTACTGAACATTCCGAACAACGGGAACGACGTCTACAAGATTTGCGGCAGCGAGCAGCAAAACGTGTAGCTACTGAAAAAAAGCGGACAACGAGAGCGACATCTGTAAGATTTCCGGCAGCGTGCAGCACTACGGGTAGCTACTGAAAACATGAACAACGGGAGCGATGTCTACAGGATTTGTTGCAGCGAGCAGCACAACGTATAGCTACTGAACATTACAAACAACGAGAGCGACGGCTGTAAGATTTCCGGCAACGTGCAGCACAACGTGTAGCTACTGAAAAGTACGAACAACGGGAACGACTTCTACAAGATTTCCGGCAGCGTGCAGCACAACGTGTAGCTACTGAAAATTACGAACAACAGGAACGACGTTTACAAGATTTGCGGCAGCGTGCAGCACAACATGTAGCTACTGAACATTACGAACAACGGGAACGATGAATGCAAGATTTGCGGCAGCGAGCAGCACAACGTTTAGCTACTAAACATTACGAACAACGGAAACGACGTCTACAAGATTTGCGGCAGCGTACAGCACAACGTGTAGCTACTGAAAATTACGAACAACGAGAGCGACGTCTGTAAGATTTCCGGCAGCGTGCAGCACAACATGTAGCTACTGAACATTACGAACAACAGGAACGACGTTTACAAGATTTGCGGCAGCGTGCAGCACAACGTGTGGCTACTGAACATTACGAACAACAGGAACGACGTTTACAAGATTTGCGGCAGCGTGCAGCACAACGTGTAGCTACTGAACATTACGAACAACAGGAACGACGTTTACAAGATTTGCGGCAGCGTGCAGCACAACGTGTAGCTACTGAACATTACGAACAACGGGAACGATGACTGCAAGATTTGCGGCAGCGAGCAGCACAACGTGTAGCTACTAAACATTACGAGCAACGCACAAACAAAAATTCTAACAATCAGTGTTTTGGGTGCTGTTTGCGTTGATAAAGCTCCCAATCATATTTTTTCTCTTACATCTTCCATGTACATACAGCAATCCGTTACATTTTTATTATATGTTTAGATAGATGATTCTTCATTTTGGCATATGTTTTTAATTTCTTAACCGATTAACTCGTGATTTTTTATTTAAATAACAAGTTCACATTTTTTCATTATTAACACTACATTAAAAATATTATTCATATTTCATAAGTCTGTTATTCCTACTAAATAATATTTTATATTATATTTACCGAGCTAAGCTCGGTCATCCAGGTACTATTTAATTATATGTACAGATTTGATTCATTAACGAGGCCCCTCCCCCTCTCAAAAGAGCTCATTATTGGAAACTTTATTCATCGCTCAAGAACATAGCACATGTTGATATTTAGCTTCGGACTTCTATAAGGTGGACTTTTCCCTGTCGGGCAGCTCATAATTCGAACAGGAAACCCGTTATTCTCTACCTCTCATTATTTTGTACGTGAGATAAGATTTTGTACAAGAGAAAATATGCTCATTACTTATTCTATCCGTGTCTTTATATTCAACCCCATTAACCATAACTGTAGCTGCGTCGGGATAAATAGGAAGAGGTAGATGATTTTTGGTGCACAGCTCTTCAAGAATCTTGGAAGGTTTCATACAGTCACGCCATTTTGTAGGGCCGGTCCTTAAAATTATAGCCAACCTTCATTATACTGTTTATAAATACATGAAGAACCGAATTTTCAATTATAATTACAATTTAACACGCTTTTCCACAAAAAGGTAAAAGGTATTTATTATTTACTAGGTATTTAAAGTGCAGCTCGTAGTCTGATAAATGCAATTAAATTCAGAAAAACTCATCTGTCATACAGTCTATCAATTATCTGATCTTAGATACATTATATTTTTATTATGCCCTGGTGGCCGAATCGTTCCAGTAGTGCCTGCAATACAAAATTTGCAGGTTCGAATCCCGAATGCACCGATGATTTTGTCTGAATTTGGTTACACCGTAAAAGTCGCTCGAAAGCTCTGGCGGAAAGTGGTGTGAGGGTACTACCTACATACCTCTGCCTACCCATTCGGGGACTCTTGTAGGAAGGCGCGTAAGAGATATATTCTTAAGATATCAAGAGTCTTGTTATAGGCAAAGCTACAATATGGTGCTTCTTAATTGCTTTCAACTGATGAGTTTGGAGTAATTTCGTTATGCACTACGTCCATAAAAAAACTTACACGTTAAACTGCGTAGAAATCCCAACACTAGCTCTATGTTTGCTATAAATTCTATCTTCCAAGTCAATAGTAGTCGACCCAATAAGTTGATCTTCCAATATAAAATCGTGATCAAACACAGATAGAGTGAGAAGGTACTCCTCTGGTAAAGTGCATACGAAGTTCGTTATTTTGGAGCAGAAAATTAAGTATTTTCTTTAAGTCTTACTATTGATAAAAAGGGAGGTATACGGAGCACATAGCCACGCATGAAATTTACCTTACAATTTTGTACCATGAAAATACCAAAAACTGTGTAGGTACATTTGCATGCCAGTGTTCTTGTACCACGTGACAGACGGCCAGACAAGTTGTATAGTCAAGCCCTTAAATACTCCTTTAATTCATCAGACGCGAACCAGTAACTGCGCAGGCTCATTATTTGGAACTCTAAAATAGGGAATAATAATAATGATGAATAATTTGAAAATAAAATAAAACAACTAATATTCAGATTGTACAATTGTTTGGGTCACAAAGTGTACTTTCGTTTAAAAAGCTTTAGGGAAATAAAGTAACAGTGCGGAAGTTATGGGAATTATATGAGAAAATATGAGAGCAACCCCTTGTGTCTGTAACAAGTGTTATCCTTACCCATTACTCAGCTCAACTCCATTGTGGCTAACCGCAATGGTATCGCCCACTGGCGGCCACCTGTATATGGCTATCCCAGCCTTCAAAAATCCACAAAAAATCTGTTCATCTTTCTCAGGTATTCCCTCTTTTTATATTGTACAACTTGAGTGTGGATATGCATTAAGAAATCTGGCTGACATTCCAATTCCGATTCTAAATCTAAATCATAAATATATCTATATAGAAACAGCTGATGGAACAGGAAGTAAAGGGGTATGTAAAGAATATCTTCAGAGTTGGTACCTATGGAAAAATAGTGGGATAATCCTGCTCATGCATCTTTGTACTCTATCTATCTTGATTCGGTTACTTCAATTCAAGCGACAATCAAACACAATTTTAAAACTTCAGCTGAGTATGTTTTGCAACAAGTTCACATGTTTCCTGAAAATAATGTCATTTTAGATAATTTCAATCCCAAAAGGTGAGGTGTTTCACGGTAATTGAAAATCGACCTTCTGAGAGCAAAAAATAGGCCCACCGTCCTTATGCCTGTCCTTTGGGAATCTCTTCACGACCTGATCTGGCCTTTTCCTTCGTCATTTTAAACTTATTCAATGGATTTTAGTTTTGTTCTCTATGGCTCGTACGGATTTTTGGCAAATTTTTCGCAAGCCTCAGACAAAATTATATTGATCAAGCTGAGCCCTGTGGTTGCAACCGAGTTCAATTTGACTAATTCCTCGGGCATGATGATATACCTCACGCCCTCCCACAAGATATGTTTTAAAATTCAGCTTACCTTGAAAAAACTCCGAGGACGTTATTGAAGCGCTCATCAACGACGCCTCCCGTTCCGTTTTCGGCAACCAACTAATAATATATTTATTTGGATTCTTCACGACGTTTGTCCCTAGAAAGAGCGTCCTACCAAAAGTGCTACTATCATAAAGCCTTATGTTGAGAGGGGGACAATAGGTTTCACACAGAGGAGCTTCGAAGATTTGCGAAATACGGCCATTGGGAAAGTTACAACTTGGTTTTTTATCACAAATGATGTCCGATTTTATGGCAAGGTCATCAATTTCTAGAATGACGCATGGTTTTCTGGTGATATTGACATCACGAAGACCCCACCAGTAAACGTCTACTCTGAAATTTTAAGAGTTCAATTGCTTACTTTAGTCGTACATACTGTAAAGTTTCAATAACTACAAAACACCATCATCATATGATATCATCACGCCGAGTCCCTCACGTGGCAGGCCGAGATAGTTTAGTGCCAGTACTCTCTAGACCTCTTTTGCTTCGCTTACATTCATCAGTTAATGACGAGTCATTCTATCGCCGGTTTCAATTACCTACATACTCTAACATAAATAAAGTAACAAGTACATTATCCGATTTATGTAGGTCTAGAAAGTATAACATAAGTAGACATTTATTTAATAAAAGTGATTAAGAGAAATGTAAATTATCAAAATTACAATCTTATGGAGAAGCCGATATTGATGTGTTTGTTTCTTCTTTAAATATTCATGAATAACTTACTTAAAAGACGAATATTTCGGTATAAGATTCGGTGGCAGCTGTTCAATGTCATCTGCTCCAGAGTCTAAATCTTTCACTCCTGTAGTATGAAACGACTCCTCTACTGAATTGTACGCAGTGGTCCTCATAAGAGTCTCTGGTATCTGAGAATTTTTGAAATACGATTGCTCAAATGCACAACACAGGTGGGTACGTCATTGAATTCTCAGTCGTATCGAGATTTATTGATTTCAGACAGGGTTATTTCCTTCACCATAAAAGAACTTGATCACTGTTCCGGAAAACTTACTGGTTTACGGGATTCGAACCAGTCATTCAGATACCACGGCTCTATTATATTTGTAAACGGGTTATATTTCTCCCGTTTACAAAAGTACATAATATGGTAAAGTTCAAAGATGATTCATGCATGCGATCTCTTCGAAAAATGTGCGGCGTAACGATATTAGATCGAATCCGCAATGAAGAGATTCGCAAATCAACTGGCGTGAATGAGGGCGTGATTGTAAAGATGAAGAAAATCCACGTTTGATAATAAATTCAAGATGTCATGATGTGAAGAAAGATTGACGAAACAGATATATACAAAGCAAAAGTGTGTGCAAGAAGAGGCAGAGGAAGGCCACGTTCCAACTACCTGGATCAAATAGATCGGACTCTCAAGGACGGGAACGTTAAGAGTACTCGAAAATGTACCGACGAGCATGTATGAAGAGACTGATGAATGTGGACGTAGCGAAAGAGGTATGTGAGCCTAGAGAGAACTGGCGCTCTATACTCTCTGCCTACCCCGTTAGGGACTTGGCGTGATGATATGTATGTATGATGTTAAATTACCTCATGGCAGATAGAGCGGAAAGGAAGGGCTATATAAAATATATGTGTCGAGAGCCTTGTGGAAAAGTGCGAAGAAGGTGTGATAAAGTGTGAATAAATCGAAAGGTCACCATCACGTCATCACGTAAAGACCACCCATAACCATTCATAGAGCCAAAGAAGCTACCACAAATAAGATATCAGATAATTTTATTCACTGTTAACATCGATGGAACTGATTTAGCAATGTCGACGGCACCCGAGGGCGTCACAATATATGACTAGATCAGGATAAACAAACACATCCATCATCGGCAGACATCCCGCCCGCGACGTAAATATATAACTCGCAGAAATTCACTACAGTCGATTGGGGTTGAACTCTTCGTGAAATATAAGGTCCTGGTACTTTATCCACTAGCTTATACAATAACGTGTTAATTTAAAATATGAATATTATTTACGCGTTAAATCAGAGAGGCGTGTTGGTATATTATATATTATATCTTATGTAGTAAAGAATCTTCCTAAACTTTGGTGTATTTACTACCTTATAAATATGAGATCCTGGTACTTTGTTTTTACCATTCGATTAACCGTTCTTTAAATTTATAGAAATGGAAAACGACGTTTTTGTTTTTCAATGTTTTTATTTTGATAATATTTTTCTAAGTTTTTGCTTTTTATAAATATTGGATTTTTTGTAAATTAAAATAATCCACGGTACCGACTTAAAATATGTTTTTCATCATATTTGATGAAACCCTGGATTGGTGAGTTAGTCTAACGAATTAATTTCACCGTTGCAGCCTAACAATTATTTTGAAATATTATTCAAAATACTCGATTTTCAACCTGTGAATGACGGATGGAATGATTGATTAAATTTTAATCATTCTGAATGGATCGATATGCATACCTGGCTCTACGAACTCTCGATTCTGTCAACTGCTGATTGAAAACGCCAATCGGAAATGAATGATTTATCTCCAGCATCAACATACTGCTTGACTCGTCTGACTACGTGCTCATTGTCCTGTACTTTTGTACTATTCCAGAGTAATGGAATGTTTTGAACTTCGAATAAAAGATTTAGAACTGTCATATGCTATGTCCTACCTGACTACAGCTTGAAATGCGCGGAAGACTCAATAAGGGTAACCTTAATATTGCTCACATAATATTTGCTTGCTTAAGTGAACTAGCGGAGTCTGAGCTTATAACTCACACCTCAGCTTCTAGATATATATAAAGATTATTTTATTTCTCCTTCTTCTTTCCTTCCTCCATCAGAAAATGTTAGGACCAATTCAAACTGAGGCTGTGAGTACCTACTTTGTCAAATCAAATTAATCATATTTTTATTATGAAAAATACTGGCACTATATACTTCCTGCATACCCCGCGAGAGACTCGGCGTATAAAAAACGAAGCGAATCAGGAAACAAGAATCATACGACTTTCACTCTGACTTGACCCTCCAATCCTAAATCAGGGGAGATTAGTTCAAAATTTAAATCCATAAAATTTTCTTAATACACGATGATTGAGGCATAGTGTGTAGCTTAATAATAGAATAAAAAAAACACACAAATGGATACGGACTTTTTATCGTAGTTTACTGCGTCAGTTTATGCGTCTTAAGCATATAATAATATAATATATCCTCACGCCTTCCCACAAGGGTCCCCGAAGGGGTAGGCAGAGGTGTTTAGATAATACCCACACACCCACTTTCCGCCAGAGGTATATTAGGTGCCAACGTGACAGATGGCGAGTCCATCGCCGTTACTCAGGCACGACTATACATACGCCTTTTGAATTTCTTCTCAGACGTAGGCAGGTTTCCTCTCGATGTTTTCCTTCACCGTAAAGCTCGTGGTGTGACTAATCACTGTCTTAAGCATGGAAGTGGAATATAATTCGGAAACCTAAAAGAAAACCTCTTACCTAAAACTCGTAGTATGGAATTTTAACCCCTAGGATTTGTGAGTCAGAAGATGATATTCGCTTTTATATACGGAGTTTCATGCCCACAAGCGGGTAGCATTACGTAAGTGTTATCCAGTCAAATAAAACATCGAACAAGCCAACGATAAACCAACTATAAAGATAGAAATAAACAGAACATAAATTCAAGATGGGAGGCCTAAAAGCGTAAGTGACGACCGCCAATCCACACAGGATCGTCGGCATGGTACTTAACATACATAAAATGTTAGTGATATAAAAAACATAAGAATAATTCCAGTATTCATAGCCCTACGGTGAGAAGTTAAGGAAACAATACTTTCTTGCCACAATTCCTACCCCCCCCCTACCCCACAAGGGTCTCCGAAAGGTTAGATTAGGCAGATGTTTATAGGTAGGCCCCACACTTTAGGTGCCAACGTAACAGATGGCGAGTCTATCGCCGTTTCTCAAACACGACTATACATTTATACACGCCTTAGAATTACTTCTCAAGCGTATACAGGTTTCCTTTCGATGTTTTCCTTCACCGTAAAGCTCGAGGTGTGATCACTGTATTTAAGTTCAGAAAAACTCATTGGTACAGTTGGGATTCGAACTTGCAATCCTTGTGTTGCAGGCAAACTCGAAACACTCGGCCACCAAGACTTCGGGGACCCTTGTGGGAAGGCGTGAGGATATATAAAGCGATGGAGATCGACACATAATAACGAAAACACAAACGTCAATTAAATAAATGATCCACACGTATATCCCGAGAGTATTGGCATCGATCACGCTTTGGTCACATATCGTGAACTGAATTAATTGATTCGGTCGATAGCCCGTTACCAGCGAGGGTGCGATGTAAATGTGTTTAATTTAAGCACGCCTTCCCGGATATGTGTTACGTGCAATTTTGATACTCTGCTTCTATATATATCCATCACAATACCTTAGAACCATAAAGGTCTGCGCGGTTCCAAAGCAGTTCCGCAAACGCTCAGGCGGTGGAATGAGCTCCCCGTTGAGGTTTTCCCTGGAGAGTACAGCATGGAGTTCTTCAAGAAGGGTGTGAAAAGATTCCTACAGGGTCGGCAACGCGCGAGTGATACCCCTGGGGTTGCAAGCGTCCATAGGCGGCGGCAACCGCTTACCATCAAGCGGGCCGCATGCTTGTTTGCCACCCAAGTGGTATAAAAAAAAGTCACCCCGAGATCCTCACAGGGTATAAGAATTGAGTAAAACGCCAGTTCTGTACTGTGTTCCACTTCATGTAAAATAATATGTAGTTATTTTTTTTTTCAGTTAAACCAAAAGAAGCAGATCAATTCGGTCGGATTCTCAAGGATAAGTGTACTCGAAACTAGTGAGCTTGTATGAAGAGACTAATTAATGATTGTGGATGACGTGAACGAGGTCTATAATTTTTTACAGTGCGCTATACTCTCTGCTTTATGTGGGGTGTGAAAGAAAATCCTATAGGTATATTAGATGGATGGATAGAAAAACAATCCAATTATTATTCACTTTACACTTTAAGACGCCAAACGAACTTCAAACCCTAGTTTGCCCTCCTAAGGGATAAAATCGTCATGATTAATATAAATAATAAAAAGTTAATAAAATACATATCCTCACGCGAAAAGCTTTAATGGTTAGCACCTACGATCGTAAGATTTAATATATTTCATAATGACATTTTACTAACGTGGAAACCCACACAGGTGGGCTTGGATACTTGGAAATGTTTGCGCAAAATTATATATTTTACGAAATATATTCATAACACCTTTCCTATTATACCGAGGTAATGCAGCTTGATAGAGTGGGTTTCATTCGTCGCTATTAATCGAAAATTTCGCTAGAATTTATACGTTATATATCCTTCAGAACTGCGTCGCTGTTAATCGAAAATTTCGCAAGAATTAATATCCTTCAGAACTCGAATGCTTTTCCGTGGTGGCCGAGCGGTTCGAGTAGCTGCTTGGACTTAACTAACGGACCTAATTTAAATACTTTTTGGGTAAATATAAAACAAAACTGTATATTATATAGGAGTTTTGGCCGCGTATTAGAAGTCTAGGCTTGCACCAAAGAGATTTTCAGCTATCTCTAATAAGTTATACTGGTACAGCCGTATTATAACATGGCAATGTTGTACTATTGTTTAGGTTAGTGTAGTGGTTAGGTGGCTTATTAATATAGAGATAGGTTACACAGTTATTACTCGAAACTTTCTGTTTAGTTTAATTAAATTAAGTATTTCTACGTCTACCTGTCAGAGTAATTTCTTTTAGCCGGCGATTTAGTAACAATTAGACGCAGATGTGACAGATGGGTGACATAAAGTCTATCTGTCAGATACGATTACATCCTCCTGAGCACGAAGTATGATAATTCACTGTACTTAATTTCCAGAAACACTCATTCTTACAGGGGTTTGGACCTGCCAACTTAGCTTTGTAGGTAGCACTTCAACCGCTGAGTCACTACGGGTACCGTACCGTACAAATTGAAACCTTAAGTATCTACATCATCAGACATCTATCCGTTAGCGTGAAAAGCAAGACCGGATTAAATATAAATTTAATGTTAATCGAAACTCAAAATCGGCGAGCATGTATGAAGAAACTGATGAATGTGGACGAAGCGAAAGAGGTACGTAAGTCTAGAGAGAGCTGGCGCTTTATACTCTCTGCCTACCCCGTTAGGAACTTGGCGTGATGATATGTGTGTGTAATTTATTTTTAAATGAACCAATATACTAGACAAGGTCCATTTTTCTGTAACTCCTTGCAGCGCCTCATATAAATATTCCCTTTCATCTACTATTCCATGAATTCTAAGTCAATACGTGCAGTGCAGACTTCAAGCCTTTTTAAGTGCGAGAACATAGCAAAATAAAAATATACCGGGTTTGTTTAACAAAATTTACTTAAGAACTTCAAAGGCAATTTGCATGTTATTTGCTTTGCTGACAGAGAACGCTAGTCCTCGTGGATAGCTGATAAATGTTAAGATAATATCTATAGAAATAACATAGCCACTAAATAATAATTAGTTCACTCACTTACTCTCTCAATAACTCCCTTATTCAAGTCCTCATTCACTCCCTTACTCAGTCTCGTACTCAATCACTCACTCACTCACTCACTCACAGCTACCAACATTCACTCAATCACTCTTACTCACTCGTCCACTCTCCCAGTAGCTCACCAACGCACTCACCATCAGGTCAAAAAAAATCAACTATCGGGAGCCTATTAAATAAATTATAATTTATATTTATTTATCTGTAGGTATCATTGAACAACGATTTTTTTAAATAAATATTTTTTTTTCTATACAGGCATTAAAAGAAAAACTTTGTGATAGGATATTCAAAATATTTCTTACCAAATATCTTATGAATATCTTCATTGTAAGATGTAAAAAAAGAAGATAAGATCCCAGTGCATAGCAAACATAAGGCGAACCTCTTAGCACCTGATAAGAGATTCTAACATCAGATAGTTAATTTGAAGTCATGCTTGAAGGACTGCGACGTGCTCACCATCTGGTTTTCATTCAAAAATATCTCTGGCAGAGTGTGTGTAATTACATCATCCCTTTCTGCAATTCTATTGAAATACGCGAAGATAAGTTTTTCTAAGTTAGAATTTCATAAATGCAAAAAATATGCTAGAACGGCAGGATGCGAGCGTTAGCTTTCATTTATCCCACAAGTGTCCGAAGCTCTGACGGGTTAGGCATATGTGTGCAAGTAGAATAAAATACTGGCTGGTTGGATAACACCCACTTTTTACCGGATATGTTTTAGGGCCCAATGTGGCAGATGGTGAGTCCATCGCCTTTTTTAGGCAGGACTATACGCCTTTGAATTTCTTCTTGAACAATTGCAAGTTTCTTCTCGATGTTGACCTTCACCGTACAGCTCGTGGTGTGACTAATCAACGAAGTTAAGATCAGAAAAACTCATGGGTACCGTCGGGATTCGAACATCTTGACCACGAATGCTCGCAAAAAAATTGTTACACACGTAGCCCTTATGCTGTGAACCCCAACTCATAGGCAGGGTACCATTTCATCATGCCTTACAGAAATACACATTTAGAGGAACTAATGAGTTACTTTACTGCCCTACTTTTTAACCCGGAACTCAACCGGAATCAGATATTTAGCGCGCCACTTGGCGAATGCAACTTTCGCATTACATTTTTAATAACCAACTTGAAGATTCTCGTGCTAAATTCGATATGGAAAACATTGAATATTTCAGTGTTGAAAGTTCACTGTTTAATGTCTCCTTGCATTGGTCCAAACCACAATTACAGAGCGGCAATTAAGTAGTTCTATAACAGAATATCGATATAATTAAAGACGTTCTTTCGTCTGTTTTATGTATGTAAGTCTCGCACAGGATCAAAGGACGTTGGAGAAGAAATACAAAGGCTTTTGTATAGTCGTCCTTGAGTAACGGCGATGGACTCGCCATCTGTCACTTTGGCATCTAAAATATATCTCTGGCGGAAAATGGGTGTGTGGATGCTACCCATACTCCTCTTCCTACGCCAAAGGGAACTCAGACTTATTTAGGTTTTCTCGAGATGTTTTTTTTCACCATAAAGCTCGTGGTATGACTAATAACTGTAACTTGACACCTCATTGGTACAGTCGGGATCGAACTTGCGATCTTTTTGTCGCAGGCAACGCAGGCACTCGAACCGCTCGGCCACCACGGCTTTATAAGGTTCGTTTACCACTACAACTATTTATACGAAAACGTTGTACCATCCTGGTGATAGGCCTGATGTCTCAGAATGTCTAAGAGAGGTAGGGCATAACTGGTTTCCCGTTCGATTTGGAGCTGCCCGACTGGGGCAGGACCTCCACCTTAATAGAAGTCCGTAGCCAAATAACACAATTTATTGTGCTGTGTTCCTACGTGGTGAATATGGTTCCAGTAATGAGCTCCTTGGGGAGGGGGGAGGATTGTTACATTGTGTTGGAAGCAGAGGGATTAAACCTTATGCTGCCAACACACTATAACTCCCCGAACACAGAGTGGTAACGCGCAAGGGATACTTCGGTATCGTGAGCGTAAATAGGCTACGGTAACCGTTTCCCATCAGGTGGGCCGTATGCTTGCTTGCCACTCTTGTAGTATAAAAAAACAACGTAACCTTGAATATCTTGCGTATTAAAGCAAAAACAATTACCATGTAATATAATTAATAAAACACCTTAATGAAACGTTAATATTTCATTTAAATTTAAATACTTTTAGGCGCAAAGTTTCCGCCACTTATATCAACGAACAATTTCGACTAAACTTCGCGAAGTACCGTGAAGCTTTCTCGAATTTATATAAAGTTTCTAATAACTAGGAAGTACATAGTTTAAACCTAATTATCTGTGAGATAAGATTGAAAACTTATATTTTAGCACAAATGGCATCTAAATAAGATAATATCATCATCATCATATCATCACGCCAAGTCCCTAACGGGGTAGGCAGAGAGTATAGAGCGCCAGTTCTCTCTAGACTTACATACCTCTTTCGCTTCGTCCACATTCATCAGTCTCTTCATACATGCTCGTCGGTTTCGAGTACTCTTTAACGTTCTCGTCCTTCAGAGTCCGATCTATTTGATCCAGGTAGTTGGAACGTGGCCTTCCTCTGCCTCTTCTTGCACACACTTTTGCTTTGTATATCTGTTTCGTCAATCTTTCTTCACTCATCCTTTCTATGTGTCCAAAACCAACGTAACATGCCTTTCTTCATCTTTAAATTCACGCCAGTTGATTTGCGAATCTCTTCATTGCGGATTCGATCTAATATCGTTACGCAGCACATTTTTCGAAGAGATCGCATCTCAACTGCATTCAAGCTATTTTCATACTTCCTCTGACATACCCAGGATTCGCTGCCATACAATAAAGTAGGTACCAATATCGCGTTGTGGATAGCAACTCGAGCATTCTTGCTCAGACTTTTACTGCCCATCAACGCCGACATGGCTCCATTCACCTTATTTCCGGCAGTTATCCTTCTTTCAATATCTTTTCATACTTTCCATCTCGTGTGAACATGCTTCCAAGATATACAAATTCATTCACTTGCTCTAGAATTTGCCCATTTACCGATATAGCACACTCGGTCACTTGTTCATCTCTTTCGAATACCAGAACCTTAGTCTTGCCAGCGTTTAGGCGCAGCCCCTTCTTTTCACATTCTACTTTCATTATGGTAATAAGATAATAATAATGTAATATATCCTCACGCCTTCCCACAAGGGTCCCCGAAGGGGTAGGCAGAGGTATATAGGTAATACCCACACACCCACTTTGCGCCAGAGGTATATTAGGTGCCAAATCACTGTACTTAAGTTCAGAAAAACTGGTCCAGTCGGTATTCGAACTTGCGATCTTTGTGCCGCAGGCAACTGCTCAAACCACTCGGCCACTCACTGCTCAAACCACTAACGCGGTAGACAGAGTATAGAGCGCCAGTTCCCTCTAGACTTACATACCTGTCTCTCTTCGTCCACATTCATCAGTCTCTTCATACATGTCCGTCGGTTGGGAGTACTCTTGATGTACGTCAATCATCAGTAAGAATGCCAGAATCTATCTTTAATCCTTAATTTTTTTTTATTCCAACAGCTTTAATATTTAAGTCTATATAAGTAAATTTCTTGCCCTACGTTTCACTGTCCTTCGCAACGACGTATTAGCCGTCCGGCAATACCAATTCGGGATGGAAGATCTCCCCAAGATAAGAACATCCTCAATTGTTTTTAATTTAGCGCCGTTCAAGAGCGCGGTAAACCACTCACCGTTAGAAGCTGAGTTGTATCAGCTTACTGGAGTTGTATGTACTGGTATCACTAGCTGTGTTCCACGATTACAAGCGTGTTAAATTTAATTATACATACATATTTATTATTACTGGTTTATGTAGCCTTTAGACTGTTAATATACAGACAATAAATACAAAAGAATTTTTCAAATAGGATTTTGATAATTTTAACTTATTCTTAATGTTGCTTTGATTTGGCATTTTTAAAGTATAGTATTTGGTATCTGAAATAAATTAATTATTATTATTATTAGCGCGTTTTAACAACCATACTGTCTCTTTTGATTGAAATTAGAGAATTGTATAGAAATTTTACATATATAAAAAATCTGGTTTATTTTTGGTACTTTGGTAATCCGCCGGCCGGTAGGTAAATAAAAATGCCGGTTATAGAATCTGCAATTACAAAAGACCTATTATTATTGACTGCATTCTCAAAGCCTTTGCTTTGAGAATGGCAATTGTGGCAAGCAAACAATCTCACGCCAATCCGATCGGCAAACAGGAAAAATTACGAGAAACTAACTATCATCCGTGTTTTCTCCATTCCAGTGAACCTTCCAAACTCATATGCTAGTAAACCCAGTAAACCTAGTAAATAACCTACAGTAAGTCTGTTAAGTCGAGGGCACACTTAAGTGTGTTCACCCCTAAGAGTATTAAGTGGTTTATGGTCGATCACTAATTTCCGATTGCTTGGATGTAGACTAGGGGCTATATCTATGAGTGGTAGGGTTGCAAGATTGCTCCAATTGATAGGGAACGTATGTTTGACAGTTCGAATTTCAAATGTCACTTTTTATGAGTTTGACGTTTGTATATGACAAGGAAATTTTCATATCATCACTACGAGTACATCACGGCGTAGCCGTAAAGTACCTAACGGGGTAAGCAGAGACGAGCGTCAGTATTCTCTACAGACCTCATTCGCTCCATCCACATTTAATAAGGACTTCATACAAACTAGCCGACTTTCAACCGAATTAAAAGTTGTTGAATACCTTTCCATTTACACGCTCTGATTAAAAACTAAATTAAATTATATAACGAAATGAAATTTCCTTACCATTTATTACCCATATTTAGAGTGACAACCCTAGCTAAGAGAGAATGATAAGGAAACGTTATCGACTCGTTCAAGGTGACCTATTTACAGTAGTTATAGGCATGTTATAGTTGTAGTAGATACCTTCAAAGCATGTACGTATACGATATTAAAACTGGTATGAGCTTTTCAAAAGGAGATCTCCGATTTATAAAGCGTCCCACAAATATCCCCAAACGGGTACATACAAGTTATCTCAGATAATAAAGTTTAGACGTTTGCTAAAATATGTCAGTACGAAATAGTTGTTATCATTGCGTGTCCTACTGATTTGATCTACGTACTCGCATGCAAGAAGTGGCAGAGCATGGTCCTCTGCCACTTCTTACACACACTTTCTTCATATTTACAGTCACACCTTCGATCACGCCCGTTGATTTGTGAAACTTGGCAAAAGTCTAAGTCAAACGCGACTCTTCAGAGCTTCCAGACCAGTTAGAAATTGTTAGTATAACGACTTTTTAAGCCGGTCCCTTGAGTTGAGTGATGTGCCGCGTTCGTCCGTAATCTGGGTTCATATGGACTATAAGCGGTTTTAAATTGACTGCGGTCGTGGTTAAGTGACGGCTGAGGGTCAAATTGAGGGTAAGTAAAGGGAGTTTACAGCGGGTGTCTCAGTATGTGTTTGTATACATTATGGTTAAGGGTTCAGGATCCCCATTCAGGTCCCAAACGTCCACTAAAAGTCTAGAGCTTAGCAATTGAAAATACCATTCGATTAATCACAAATTGGGTAAGTTTTTGAAGTCAACAACTTATATTAATTGTGATTAAACGAACTTACCTATTTGTATAGTTCGTTTCAGGTTCGTACAAATATAGATGTGTATTGTATTCTAGCCTACAACACAGATATTGCAAGTTCGAGTCCAGACCAATGAGTTTTGATTCATAAAAATAATACACCGTCTTTGGGAACACTTGTGAAGGCGCAAAGATATACCTATATATATTTTGATTATTTAAAACCCCTCAAATGCAGTGCTATATATGTTAGGGTGGAATAGCTAACGCGGACGTGTGAGACAGTTTCTAGAAATACACATTGTCGCATTGTTTCTCCATTTAGGGTTTAATTGTGGGAAAACACACATGTTGTCACAAAGGAGAACAATTTGCCGATAATTACGAATTGCGACATGGTGGTTCTTAGAAGAGAGTTGATTGGTCTGTCTCCGATTGGCATTTTTTTTTTCACAACTGATTCAGAACATATGCCATAAGCTCTCGGCATTGTTCAAAATAAGAAGAAAAGAGCCTTGGTAGTCATTCGAATCTCGATTGTACCAATGAGTTCGTCTCAACTTAAGTACATTGAGTAGTCACACCACGAGCGTTACGGTGAAGGAAAACATCGAGAGGAAACCTGCGCTTAGAGCTCCTGACTGCGAAACTTGAGGTCGCGGGTTCAAATCCCGTTGAGGGCAGATATTTGTGTGATGAACACGAGTATTTGTACCTTAGTCTTGGATGTCCTATGTATTTATGTATATATCTATCTATATAAGTAAATCTATCGTTGTCTAGTTACCATAACACAAGCTTTGCTTAACTTGGGACCAGGTAATTTTGTGTGGAATTGTCCCAGGTATTTATTTATTTATTATTTATTTACGTTACACAAATGTCAATCCATGCATATTGCCCATCGAATTCGAAATTTCTTTTACCCATATTGACATATAATTTAAATTTCATAGAAAAAATCCAACAAACGACAACTGGAATTGAATAAGTTATATGAATTCCCTACTTACTGGATATGAAATGCGATGTACTTGTGAATAATTCCTGGAACTTTCGTTTGAATGCTGAAAGCGGCTTCCGTGCATACATGAGTTATCGGAATTTATATTTTTACCCCTTGTGCCCCGCATTTTAAGCCGCGTATAATTGGAATTCATTGTTAGTTTTCTCTGGAATAATACATATTCTATGAGGCAGCTAATAATCTATCTTTGAACCGAATTTCATCGAAATGAAAAGATATAAAATAATTTATTCGCCAGAACGCGGTTAACTACATAATGTGATGTTTAAATGTACATAGTAATTGAATCACGCGTGTTCGGCCACAAAATATAGGCGTGCGAATTTTTGCGAAATGATTATGGTTTATAAAAACCCTTATTTCCCAAATATGTAGTGAAGTTAAATGTCAAGATATTTTTTTTAAGCCGCGACTGCATGCATGCACTTTTTAGTGCACTGAATGCTCTATACACATCTGTATATCATCCCATTTCGTTCAGTAGTTTTTGCGTGATGGGAACAAACATTGTGAAAATCTTTCACATTTCAACAATAGGATAAATTATCTTTGACGCGTAGTAAAGTCGCATATTCACACCGTAAAGTAGAGAGAGAGAGTAGAACGTACCATACCTATCTTTATCTTTACTCATCATCGTTCACGCCGGTATGTATCTTTCGATTTTAAATAGTTACGCCGCACATCTTTCTTACTGCACATTCTTCACTTTGCTTCATCTTTTTTAATGCACAAAACAAATTACAATCAAAAAGATATAAACATAACAATCATACTTAGAACTTTAAGAAATAAATATCCTCCTCCGTATTTATACCATGTTCATACAACCTCTGACATATCCGGACTTCGCTCCGGTACTAAGGCACCATAGAGTACAAAGTATGATAAAAATACAAAGTACGTATGCATCAATTACGAGTGAAGATAAAATGGAAGATGTCGAAGACCTCATTCGGGGAATGCAAAAATATAATGAAAATCCTTTATTCAATTTAGGCCTTGATGAGGCACTTATGAAGGTTGTACAATCTACCGGCGGGTCGAAAAATATCCTTCCGAAGAAAACCGGCAACAAACTCAATGTAAGAAATCTGACTTAAATTTTTTTGTTGTGGTAATATTACAATAAGTAATTTTAATAAAGAGGCAGAGTTTATTTGTTTGGATTAGGAACTACTACGTATAAGCACGGGAGGCTATAAGCTTTATGATTGTCATCATGCGACTACCCAAGGGAGTTATGACCATAAACACGAGTACAGACCACGTTCCCACTAGATCGGACACTTAAGGATGGGAACGTCAAGAGTACTCGAAACTATATGAAGAGACTGACGAATGTGGACGAGCGAAAAATGTATAGGTCTAGAGAGAACTGGCGCTCTATTCTCGCTGCCTACCGTAGGGGACTCGGCGTGATAATATGTAATTATTTAAACGCGGGTGACATCTCGGAGCACATCCCTTAACACATATAAATAAATACCTTGGGACAATCCACACAATTTGACACAGCCCCAAATTAAGCAAAGCTTGTGTTATGGTAACTAGACAACGATAAATTTACTTTATAGATAGATATATATATATATATATATATATATATATATATATATATATATAAATATCCAAGACTAAAGCACAAATACTCGTGTTCATCATACAAATATCTAAACAACGAGAATCGAACCCGCGATCTCAAGCTTCGCAGTCAGGAGCTTTGCACCTGACTGCGAAGCACCTTCGAGCTGTTAGTGAAGTGTGAGTAGAACATCTCCCCGAAAGATATTGAGGTCAAAAGCTTTTAATATAACTGTAGATCTTATCCACTGTATCTTTTTTCAAACCACTCAGTTTGATCTCCAATTGAGGTTCTAAAGGCACTTCGGACCGCAATTAACGCGACGCACAGGGCGCGTGAGGGAGACAGGAGATACGACACCACGAAGTGTAAAAGAGGGAAGGATCGAAGCGATCAAATTAAGATGCCACGATGGTATGAATTTTATTGGCATTGACTATTAGGGGTGAATTATATATATTTTCAAGATAAAAGGATTTCTTCATCAGATACTTAAAAGGCAAAATCACAATTATTAACAAAAAAAAACCATAAAACTTACATACATACATAATAATCACGCCTCTTTCCCGTAGGGGTAGGCAGAGACCACTTCTTTCCACTTGCTACGATCCTCGCATACTTCTTTCGCTTCGTTCACTTTCATTAGTCTCTTCATACATGCTCTTCGGTTTAATATACTCTTGACCTGGTTTTTTTTCAAGACGTTCCTAATATATAAAAACTGAAGAACCCCGTAGGGACACAAGACAAAAAGTTTTGTTATTTTGCTACGGACTTCTATAAGGTGGAGGTCCTGCCCTAGTTGGGCAGCATCAAATTCGAAAGGGAAACCGTTATGACCTCTCTTAAAAGTATATTACTACTAATGCAAGAAGCAAAGGAGTATGTAAGTCTAGAGAGAGCTGGCGCTCTAGCCTCTCTGCTTACCCCGTCAAAGACTCGGCATGATGATATCTATGTAACTTTTCGGACGCAGGTCCATGCGCGGCGGTAGCGTCTTACATCATAGGAGCTGGATATACTGCTCTGTTCCTCCAACTACTAGAATCGGGCTTAATATTACATCGACAACATTGGCTCATAAAAAATCTTCAAACTCTAATAAATGTGTAAATTTTCTACTTACGACACGATAAGAAGTCTTTGATAGTGCGATTGAGAAAATACAGAAAAGTGTACAGATTCTTATACCGTCAAAACAGATACACATACAATCAAGATTATATATAAAATTAATTGGATTGGGAGGGAGGAAAGAGCATGGAGTTCTTAAAAAAGATTTCACACCGTTCTGACCTGATCCAGATTCCTGCAGTGTCGTATTTTCAACACCCCTTAGTATTGGAAACATTCGTAGGCGATTAATAATAATAATAAATACCTCGCGACAATACCACAAAATGTACATAGTCCTAAATTAAGCAAAGCTTTTGTTATGGTAACTAGACAACGATATATTTACTTATATAGATAGATATATACATAAATACATAGAACATCCAAGACTAATGTACAAATACTCGTGTTCATCCCACATATATCTGCCGTCAGCGGGATTTGCAGCAGCGACCAACCGCGACCGCGAATCAAGTTTCGCAGTGAGGAGCTCTTACCATTAGACCGTCCGATTTGCATGCTTGTGCCACCCAAGAGATAGAAAGCTAGATTGCGGCAGTTTGTTGGTAATTATTTGTAGCTCGTTGCAATGTAGACTGAAGAAAGAACAGACAAAGCCGCTTGTTCTGTTGCTACAAATCATAAGTCTAACCGAGTCAAACGTATTTGTATTCGATATCGCGCACTCGCTGTTTGCTTGCCAAACATACATATGTTCGGCACCGATACACATCCTACCGAACATTCAACTTGTTGTGATCATGCCACTGGTATCTACACTGAAATAATAATTTAAATTGAAACGGGATTAGATAACTTCTCTCACTGAATATACATGAATTACCATTCCGCCCACCTTTTATAATACAGGGGTTGTATCATAAGGTGCTTTTGTCATAATTATTCAAGTGTGCGAAAGGGATACATTTATAGATTTCTTATACATTTTTGTGTTATGATTTCAGTGTCGTGCTAAGGCTGTCGTCACCCGGCGAGTGCTACTTTGCTAAAAAACTAAAATGTATTTTATCTATTTTAGTGGTCAAAACCATCTTCGCAATACCTTTCAAATTAAACCAGTTTGTGGCACATCGGTTGGATATTTTCAGTATAGTAAGTCTATAAAGGATTTTTTTTTGTATCTAAGTACTAATTTCATGACATAGATAGTCTTTGAAGTTACTTTTTAATCACTTAAATATTCTCAAATTATCTTTCAAAAATATATATTAAAAAATTGCCGTGGTGGCCGAGTGGTTCGAGCAGTTGCCTACGACGCAAAGGTCGCAAGTTCGAATCCCGACTGTACCAATGAGTTTTTCTGAACTTAAGTACAGTGATAAGTCACACCACGAGCTTTACGGTGAAGGAGTCGTCCGTCCGTGAAGGCGAGTCCGTCGCCGTTGCGCAAACACGACTATTCATATGCCTTTGAATTTCTTCTCAACCGTATGCAGGTTTCCTCTCGATGTTTTCCTTCACCGCAAAGCTTATGATGTGACTACATGTACAACATAAGTTCAGTAAAACTCATTTGTTAAGTCGGGATTCGAGCTTGCAATCTTTGTAATGCAGGCTCTATACCACTCACCACGGCTCACATGTAACTATTTAAATATTTTAATGTTACCAGTAACAATTAAATTATGTATGTTACGCTCCAATTTGGCAGAACTAGCTGGGACCTTTGTCCGCTGCCATCATTAACGAAACTATTGGCATGGGCGCCGATAACCACAGGCTAGTGATCAGACCCTGGTCGGATATTGGCCCCGTTCCAAACATTAGCAATGTCGACAGGTGATACAAGATACAGAGTTTGGCATCAAGTTATTCTATCGAATTGTATCGTAAAACATTTCATATCTGTTTAAAAAAGCCTTCAGTAGTATGAGCACTGCAAGATTGTGTCGAAAATAACCTCTGTTTCAAACGAAAAATTAAGTCAGCTAAAACTTTTTGAGTCGTCGATGCCGGCTCTACTCATATCTCCAACTTAGTAACATTAGGTTAACATTTACGTAATACAGGAACCTTCTACAGTGGAAGCGTGAAGATGCAAAAGACAACCTTCCTTACACAGCATGACCAATAAATAACATACTCTCGTCGCGCATTCATACAATGAAGAAATGTGCGACAGGTAGCCTACGTTCAATCACGTATAATTTTTAGAAACTATACAAAATAAAAGCTTTCATTATAAACTAAACTGTGCCTCGCAGGTTAAACCGTCATTCAATTCTAAAACAAAATAAAATATATACAACTTAGAATTTTTATTTATAGTATATATAATATAGCCCTGGTGGCCGAGTGGTTCGAGGCCTGCGACGCAAAGGTCGCAAGTTCGAATCCCGACTGTACCAATGAGTTTTTTCTGAACTTAAGTACAGTGATTAGTCACACCACGAGCTTTACGGTGAAGGAAAACATCGAGTGGAAACCTGCATACGTCTGAGAAGAAATTCAAAGGCGTATGTATGGTCGTGCTTGAGTAACGGCGATGGACTCGCCATCTGTCACGTTGGCACCTAATATACCTCTGGCGGAAAGTGGGTGTGTGGGTATTACCTATACACCTCTGCCTACCCCTTCGGGGACCCTTGTGGGAAGGCGTGAGGATATTATTATTATTTATTATTATTTTGCATCCATTCATTTCGCTACAGTCCTATTTTCTGAGCTACCCTGTACTAAATACTATTTTTCAATTACCTGTGACCGTGACTATGCAAAACTATAGTTTAAGTCGACATCACGTGAATTATACCCCTGGTACAACAAACGAACATCATGCATGCTAGTCACTTAAGTGGTATAAAAAATGCGAGGGAAAGCTCTTTGTACCAGATATGTTTGTACATGTGTGCATTGTTAGCAGACCAATCACGGGAGCTTAACGGGTAGCACTCAATGTACGCTCGCAGTAATCCTCAAGCTCGCTGGTCGATGGGGTAGGACAGAGCGTATAGGTGCATATGTGTTTCCTTACTACATCGTATGAAATATCTACATCTTCACGCCTTCCCATATGAGTCCCCGAAAGGGTACAGAGATACACACTTCTGTACTCTATCGGATTTGTTTTTCGGACTTTGGATGGGTCGCTTGGAGACATTTCCGTCGAACATATGATATGATCTTGAGCTGTATATCTTAGGGTCGGCAACGCGCGAGTGATACCCCTGGTGTTGCAAGCGTCCATAGGCGGCGGTAGCCGCTTACCATCAGGCGGACCGCATGCTTGTTTGCCAACCAAGTTGTATAAAAAAAAAGGTGCCAACGTTACAAATGGCGAGTTCACCGCCGTTTTCCAAACACGACATTACACATGTAAGTCTTTTAATTATCTCAAACATATTCAGGTTTCCTCTCAATGTTTCTCGTCCAACTTCCCCCTATATTAGAACCAAAACAATAGTCTATCTGTTTCTTTGACGGCCGTTTGGTCTAGTGGTAAGAGCTCCTGACTGCGAAACTCGAGGTCGCGGGTTCGAATCCCGCTGAGGGCAGATATTTGTGTGATGAACACGAATATTTGTACCTTAGTCTTGGATGACATATGTATTTATTTATATATATATATATATCTAGTGTATAAGTAAATATATCGTTGTCTAGTTACCATAAAACAAGCTTTGCTTAATTTGGGACTAGGTCAATTTGCGTGGAATCGTCCCAAGGTATTTATTCTTCATACGGTTTTATTTAATAAGGTTTAATAAGACTTAATATTGAAGTAGTAACAAGAATCCTAATATTATTTAAATAATTCACCTTCCCAAGAAACCGAAGGGCGTTGAATGAACGTAGGCGGTCGCCACACCTCCGCAAATCATATTTATAAGCATTTCTGTTGAAATTTATTTCTGATATTACTCGGTAGCTTATATTATGAATAATATTACTATATATGAATAATCCTTCATCTCTACGCCTTCCCACAAGGGCCGAGGACAGGTAAAAAGAGGTACCACCACCCTCACCGGAGACATATTAGGTATAAAGTATATTCAGGTTGTCTTCACAGTATATAAAGTGCCATCAGAAAATAATAAAAAGAAATTCGCTTAGCGCGTTTACAAGAGTTACTTATTCCAACGACCTAAAACAAATTGATCGGACACTCAACGATGGGAACGTCAAGAGTACCCGAAAACGGCGAGCATGTATGAAGAGACTGATGAATGTGGACGAAGCGAAACAGGTGTGTTATCTAGAGAGCTGGCGCTTTACTCCCTCTGCCTAACCCGTTAGGGACTCGGTGTGATGATATATATGTATTTACTTATTGGAAGCTAACAACTGTACTGTAAACTCATAATTTTTGGTCAGTGACACAAACACACACTCGATTTGGTGGACTTGTAATATTGATAGGACTTTCACAACAAAGACCTTAACTCCTCGCAACACTGGCACCTGAATATATCAACGGCGAAAAGAGAATGCTTTTGAGGCACCGCTGCCTTTATCTTCGGAACACGTTGTGGGAAAGCGAGAGGGTATATTAAACCTCTTTCAATAAAAAAGAATCCCAACTACTTCAATAGAACTATCGTGAACATTCATTAGATCGGCCGCATCTTTTCCGCCCGCGATACTCGCTCACACAATGAAGATAAGATCTGTGATAGGTACTCTAGAGAATAGCGTTTTTGCGTCTGTCACTCTATTGACAGATTCATTTGTTCTTTGTTGAGCTCGTTGCGTATCTCAGGAGTATCGACGACCTATTTCTCGTCCACTATTATTATAAAGTAGATAGATTTGTTTTTGTTGTCTGTTTATAATATTCTAGATTTGCCTCACGGTTTTATACGCGTAAAGCGTCGTTTATAGGTTTTTTTTTTATAGAGTTAAAATATGATTTGTAATTAACCCCGATTATAATCTGTCTGTTTAAAATTTCATCGATTCCGTAGAGGATGTTTTGCGATCAAAAGCAACTTAACCGATTTGAAAAAATGCTTAACTTATGGAAACCTACATTACTCCAGAGTAACATGAATTTTATTAATTTTTAACCCTCTTAAAAAAACGAGAAGATACAGGTTCCACTGTATGTTTTTTTTTAATTCACATAAACACCAAATTTTAAGCGAAAGAAGCCGCGAAGCATCTCTCGGTTAGAATGCTTTGATAAATATTTCGGAGTGTATTGTAACAACCAAAAAGAACCAATCGTTAGGAAAATCCAAGGTGCGATGAATGATTTTGTAATATACGAGTGAGCCTCTCGGGAGGTAGGCGGCTATTTATCTGTATAGTAACAATAAATTCCATACAAATGAGGACATAATATACAAATGGAGCGACCAATTACGCTTCTAGAAATTACCACAGTTAGAGCCCGGTTAAATGAAATGTTATCGTCTTGTGAGATGTTTTTGCACAGTATTCTTTGCTTTTATGTATATAACCTCATAAAGAAAATGTCCAATTAGTGAAGAGATATATTCAATATGCCAACGTACCAGATGGCGAGTCCATCGCCGATACTTTAGCACAATATACACCTTTGAATATCTTCTCAAACGTATGCAGGTTTCTTCTCCACATTTTCTTTCATGGGATTTGAAGGGATTCGAACTTGCAATCGTGTTGCAGGCTAATCAAACCACTCAGCCACCCCGGCACATTTAATACAAATTTAATTTCACTAACGCAACCAAATACTTTAGAATTCTTTGTCCTATGAAGTCCCTCGATATACGAGAGGAGTTTAGCAATTATCACCGCTCTCGGAAGTGGCAGATGAGTAATGGCTGAAGTTATATTATCGTCTGTGCGTGCAACCAGCCTTCCTTATCAAGGTCAGATGTCAGTTGTTTAAGCTCCCAAGTGCTTGCGTTAGACGATTTGGTTGTATGCTAAGCTAAACCAGCTGTGCATTACGGTTTCGTTCGGGCTTCATAAATTTTTTTGG
>JACCPG010008240.1:0-25864 GCA_016069955.1 Drepana arcuata | reverse complement strand
CGTGTATTGCTAGTGGTGAATTTCCTGATCAAATGAAATATAGTAAAATCATTCCTTTATTTAAAACTGGTACCATTACCGACCCAAACAATTTCAGGTCAATCTCAATATTGCCAGTTTTCAGCAAAATTTTTGAAAAAGTTCTACTTAACCAGATGCTAGCCTTATTTAACAAACATGAGTTGATGCATACTAAACAATACGGCTTCACAAAGGGTCCCTCGACTACTGATGCAGGTGTCGAACTTATTAGGAAAATTCTAGAGGCTTGGGATGATTCAAAGGATGTTTTAGGTGTTTTTTGTGACCTATCCAAAGCCTTCGATTGTGTGCATCACGAAACATTAATCAGGAAGTTAGACCACTATGGTATAAGGAATTTAGCTCTTAACCTTATATCATCTTACTTAAGTAAACGAGTACAAAAAGTGTGTATACGTGGGGAACTATCTCTGGGGTGCCCAGTAGCTATGGGCATTCCACAGGGTTCGATTCTCGGTCCATTTCTTTTTCTTATCTATATCAATGACCTACCTCACCTGGTAAATGATAAACATGATATTTTATTATTTGCTGATGATACATCTTTACTATTTAAGAACGACCGAAAGAAAGAAAACTTTGACGATGTAAATAATGCTCTCTCTGACGTGGTTCATTGGCTTAGTGCCAATAATTTGGTACTTAATGCTAGGAAAACGAAATGTATAAAATTTACAATGCCTAATGTGAAAAAGGTTTTAACTACCCCTATACTTTTTTTCGGCAGTAGGTGTGAAAAAGTGAGCACAAGTCTCATATATTTAAATACTTTTTAAATAGAAATACTGTAAATATACATATAATTTTATCATTATTAAGTGTAAAGACTGACAAGTAACCAGTACTCACATTTGCAAGAGCCTCTATGTGACATTTTATAGTCCAAAGTAAATTCACCACCTGCCAGCTGTTCATCAACACATTTATATATTTTGTTGTTTCACTGCACAACACTAAGAAGCAAACAATGTCTCAATTAGCTGACATTGAATCCGCCCAAAGAGCATTAGAAGAATGCTTCACAAGGAGGATGGCTGAGCTTGAAGCACAAATCCGGGGTGGAGGTCAAGCTAAGGAAACAGTGGCAAAGGTTGCTGAAGACTTCCGGTGTTTCAGAGAACTTATATTTAATATGCTGGGGATCCTCCGGAGGCAAATAAGTGAGTGCTCCAAGATAGTGGACTCAATGGAGACCAGGCAGCGAAGGAAAGCACTTCTTTTTACTGGGGTTGTGGAAACCGACAAAGAAGATTGTGCCACTGTTTGTATATCTGTTTCGTCAATCTTTCTTCACTCATCCTTTCTATGTGTCCAAACCAACGTAACATGCCTTTCTTCATCTTTACAATCACGCCCTCATTCACGCCAGTTGATTTGCGAATCTCTTCATTGCGGATTCGATCTAATATCGTAACGCCGCACATTTTTCCAAGAGATCGCATCTCGACTGCATTCAAGCTATTTTCATACTTCCTCTGACATACCCAGGATTCGCTGCCATACAATAAGGTAGGTACCAATATCGCGTTGTGGATAGCAACTCGAGCATTCTTGCTCAGACTTTTACTGCCCATCAACGCCGACATGGCTCCATTCACCTTATTTCCGGCAGTTATCCTTCTTTCAATATCTTTTTCATACTTTCCATCTCGTGTGAACATGCTTCCAAGATATACAAATTCATTCACTTGCTCTAGAATTTGCCCATTTACCGATATAGCACACTCGGTCACTTGTTCATCTCTTTCGAATACCAGAACCTTAGTCTTGCCAGCGTTTGGGCGCAGCCCCTTCTTTTCACATTCTACTTTCATTATGGTAACTAGTGACTGCAGTTCGCCCTCTGATGACGCCAGTAAAACCGCGTCATCGGCGTATAATAGGCAGTTGACCACTAAGTTTCCCATTTTCCCTCCACATCCGTTCGTTCTTAGTGCTCTCAGACAGTTATCTAGATATATAATGAACAGCCAGGCAGACATGATACACCCTTGTTTGACCCCCGACTTCACATCAAACCAGGGTGACATCTCACCGTTAACCCTATCGCACGCCTCGCTATCACTATAGAGTGATTTCACGGCATGCAGTAGGGAACTGCTCACTCCATATCCAGGCAACACGTCCCAGAGTTCCTTTCGTACGACTCTATCAAATGCCTTCTCCAAGTCGACGAAAGCGCAGAAAGCCTTTTGGTTAATATCCAAAAACTTTTCCGCGATTCCGCGAAGCGAGAAGGTTTGATCCATACATCCTCTTCCTGGTCTAAATCCACCTTGGGATTCCCAGAGAAACTTTTCGGATCGCTCTTGCATTCTTATCGTCAGGATCTTCGTGTACACTTTACTAGCTAAGCTGACCAAGCTGATGGCTCTGTAGTTTGAGCAGTCCAATCGTGATCCCTTTCCGCGGCGCATAATATGCTGGACTTAAGGAACTGCCAACAAACATCGACACTCTCAAACACATCTTTCGGTGGACAGGCTAGCTGTTCAGATACCCTTTCTTGATATCTGTCTCTAATAGCCGCATCTTGAAGCCTCCAGCTTTTGATGCGGTCTGCGACTTCAGAACAGGGACCCCCAGCGCGGGATCGCCAGCCCGCGAACAGACCTCTTATCCTAGTTATAACTAGGAAGTGGTCCGTTCCCAGGTCAGCTCCCCTATACGCCCTGGTGTCCATCACCTGTGTTCTGAGTCGCTGATCTATTAGAAACAGATCTATCATGCTTCGCTCATTTTTCCGTTCCCATGTATACTGATGAATCCTTTTGTGGTCGAACATGGTGTTCGCCACAAAAAGGTCTCTCTCCATGCATACATCTAATATCAGCTTGCCTGTCTCGTTCACTCTCTTATCACCATACTTGCTGACTACTGCCTCGTAATCCTTACGGGCTGTCCCGACCCATCCATTCAGATCACCACAAATGATCAGCTTTTCATTCCCTTCTTTCGTCTCTAGAACATTACTCACACATTCCCAGAACTTATTCAGGTCGCAAGTGTCCGCTGAGGCCACCGGAGCATACACCACGACTAAAAATAGTCGGGTAAGGCCTATTTTAAAGCGAGCCCAAATAAGTCTGGGGCTCACCGCATCATAACTTATCAGACATTCTGCCAAGCGGCTTGATAGTAGAATTCCCACTCCCTGGCAGGCGTGCTCGGTGTTTGCCACTCCTGACCATATTAGCACTAAACTCCCGCCCGGGAGCTTGTCTACTCCACTACCCTTCCGCTCGGTTTCAGACAAGCACACAACATCACTCTGTCATAACATCGATCAATTTGTTCATCTTATCAGCTATACCTCCTCTTATATTCCATACACCCATCCTACACTCCACACTCCACTTCCCGCCGTGAGGCACTCCGCGTGATGGGTGGCGGTCCCCATCGCCGCACTGTGCTGAATTTTTCGCACCAGCGGGGACGGACTGGTGCGCGTCGCCTCGGGGGCACGCCCTAACAGCCGTCCGGCCAATGCGCATCGAGTGGAATTGCAGCCCTCTGGGCTGGCAGGAATCGCGACGTGCACGCTTCCACTGGGATCCCCTATTATAATATTTCTGTGGTCCATATTATTGCAAACATAATAACAAAATGCCTTTAATTCATTTGGACAGTCAATTGTTTTCATATTATTATTACACCATCTTGTATACAGATCTATTTGTTGATAGTTTTTCTCCCCCCATCTTATTTTATTACAAAATCGAATGTCATTTGGTTCGTACAATTTTGACTGAATGTTATCTAATTTACATTGAACCACTAGAGGAAAATGATCGGACCACAGAACGTCATATTTAATATATGTATTTACAATAGTATCCATTGCCGATTTAGTGACTACGCAATGGTCAAGCCAACGTTTCGAACTATTCGCTTCATATATAAATGTATAATGGTTAAAATTTGAGCCTAATAGTTCGATGTCAGCACAATAAAATCCTGATTCCATGCAATAGGCTAATAACTCATTACACAATTGTTCATTAGGATGCGCGTTAAAGTCCCCGAGTACATGAGCAGATTCAATATTATTAATACTTATTATAACGCTTATCAGACTAAGACAATCAGTAAATTCCGAATGGCTTGCATTATTATCCGTGGGCATGTACACACTAAACAAAAGGAACGATTTTAAATCCACAGTAACTCTTATCGCACACACTCGCCGGTTATCACATTGCACAACCGAGACGTTGCTAAAAACACTTTTGCCCCACAGCAGTGCGACCCCGCCGTATGGACGCCCTCGAAGCATACCGGCCGTAGTGTGATGTTGCTAAGGAACGGTATATCCTCGGGCAACAACCAAGTCTCCTGTAAGGCAATTAAGCCTGACTCACGACATAATTGCCTGACACTCTCAACCGAACGCTTCACACTCTTACAGTTGAAGCTGACAAAATTGTGCCTGTTACATATCCATTACAGTTGGTATTATCGGTCGTTTACAGGGCCATTATTTGCTCCATTAAAAGTAAAGGTTCGTGCTTTAAAATTATTAAACCGCCTGAATATAATTCTCTCAGGCCACAGCTTATCGTCAAGAAACAGTGATAGTTTGTTGTTCGAGACGAAAAACTTATACGCTTTAATAACCATAAAGTTTGGCTACGAACTAAATCGAATAGGATGGCAGTCACATTTTGCTATACGTTGTTGTCACGGCACCCGTGCGAGGCAGTCGTGCTACAATTATCTGCGCGCGTCGTTGAGTGCAGTTATAACGACACGACGGGTAAAGTTATAGTTAGTGAAATATTGATGTGTCCGAGTGACCGAGTGTGCTATATCGGTAAATGGGCAAATTCTAGAGCAAGTGAATGAATTTGTATATCTTGGAAGCATGTTCACACGAGATGGAAAGTATGAAAAAGATATTGAAAGAAGGATAACTGCCGGAAATAAGGTGAATGGAGCCATGTCGGCGTTGATGGGCAGTAAAAGTCTGAGCAAGAATGCTCGAGTTGCTGTCCACAACGCGATATTGGTACCTACCTTATTGTAAGGCAGCGAATCCTGGGTATGTCAGAGGAAGTATGAAAATAGCTTGAATGCAGTCGAGATGCGATCTCTTCGAAAAATGTGCGGCGTATCGATATTAGATCGAATCCGCAATGAAGAGATTCGCAAATCAACTGGCGTGAATGAGGGCGTGATTGTAAAGAGGAAGAAAGGCATGTTACGTTGGTTTGGACACATAGAAAGGATGAGTGAAGAAAGATTGACGAAACAGATATACAAAGCAAAAGTGTGTGCAAGAAGAGGCAGAGGAAGGCCACGTTCAACTACCTGGATCAAATAGATCGGACTCTGAAGGACGGGAACGTTAAGAGTACTCGAAACCGACGAGCATGTATGAAGAGACTGATGAATGTGGACGAAGCGAAAGAGGTATGTAAGTCTAGAGAGAACTGGCGCTCTATACTCTCTGCCTACCCCGTTAGGGACTTGGCGTGATGATATGTATGTATGTATGTAATTTGTGTCTCATAATTCAACATGCACCGCACCAGCATTTTTTATAGGCAGATATAATTATAAACTGCCTGGCCGTAGGGTTGTTATTGGATCCTCCGAGGCATTTTATATTACAAAAAAAAAGTTCCTGACTTAACTTATACAATGGTAATGGTATTATCCTGATGTCTCAACATTTAATTAAAAATAATATTTTGAAAAATACCTAATTAAAAATAGTCTGTCCAGAATTTTTTTGCGAACCCATTTTTAATATGTTTTCTAATATACTAAATTCATGATAAAATATGTTTCGTTCTATTATCAACTCGGTGAAGGTCGACCTAGGATCGGATCTTCTACTAGTATATTAATATCTTACTTTGAATATAATTAAAGTGACGTACAATTGCTTAACTGCTTCAATGCAGTTGACAAAGCCGAGGAAACCAGTTTTCCGCAAACTTTTTAGGACAGGAGTTCCGTCTTCTAATTTAAGTTTGGATATATATTCAAATGCCATGCTCAACAAATCAAAAATATTTTGACGTTGTTTTTGTTAAGGGCTTTTTTGAATCCATGTTGGTGTAGGTTTCTTGAATTGAAACCATCAAAGATGTTGTTAATAACCATTAAAATTTTTCGGTAGGCTCGCTAACGAAAAGCTTTAAATTTTTAAGTCCTTTCTGCAAAATTCGATACATTTAGCAACGCTAAAGCTAAACAGTTGTGTCGCTAACTTCACCTTAATTCTTTCGTTTTTAAAATGAATATGCCTCTTAATTTGTTCGCCAAGTGGAAAGTTTCTGTGTATTGTAAATTGTTTAATTTTATTGTTGTAAATATTTCCATTCTATCTTGTTTCCGTCTACGTCTACAAAAGTTTTATAATTCTCAAAAGAGTTTCTAATAAGTTTTATCATGCATGTGGCATGGGTCTAACATAGCGACCACCGGGTCACACGTAACTGGATGGTCGAATTTGACATTATAGTCTCCTAAACAGAAACCAAGATGTCCAGCCATAGAAATATTTGCTGCACAGCCGTCAAAAGTTACAGCCACGATTTTTATTCCAGCATTGTGAGCTAATTCCAAACATTGTTTAGTAAGATTAGCTTGTTGTAATCCCGTGACGCCGTCAACGAGGAAGAAACCGACTGGTACCTTGAAATCACTGTTGATCGCCGTAATTAAAAAAACTAAAGCTTCTTTCGCTTCAGACAAGTGATCTCCTTCCAATCCGGTACCCATATCAACAACGGAATTGTTGTCCATCCCATTCATTCAATACGGCGTCAAATACTCATCTCATCTAAAACCAATGTTCCGACAAGAGGCGGTGTGACTAATCTTTAAACTAAACTTTAAATTAGAATTATGTGAATAATTTAATATATGTACTTTTGTGTATGAGTTAGTGTACCAAATAAATTCCAGTGACGTATACCATATTAGTAGCAAAATAATATCAAAAGCAGTACCTTTTGGATACGAAAGACTAGTACCCATTAATTGTTATCTATGTCCAATTTAATCTATGTTATGAGTAATAATAGGTAATAATATAAAGAGTAATGAGTAATAATGTATAATATAAAGATTGTTATGAGTTGTAATCATAATACACAGAATAATAAATGTGAACCAAAGTCGGGACTGTTACAGTATACATTGTAATCTTTGGTCGGGACTATTGTTTTATCTGTGACATTTATGTACAAAATACAAAACAAACGGTTTCAGTAATCCTCTTAAAGCTATAATATTTAATACTCTTATTTATGAAAACTACTTATACTTGTTTATGTTTTAACCGAAAACTTGCAGACCACCTGTACGAATCATATCGTGCATATGTCGTATAATGGCTCAAGACTTATTCAATATAACACACAACATTTGGGATGAGTGAAACCGACGACACGGATGTTCTTCTGCTGATACCGCCCAATTTCTTCCTCGTACACAGCTCAGGGTCAGAAGATTCACTTTTAGAGTCCTCCAGAACAGTCGTGCACAGGCCGACTTCGTGTACCGCACAAGTTCTTGGACAGTTAGTTAACCAAGTTTACTCTCTCGAGTCTAGGTTAGATAGCCTGGTACTAAATGATTCAATATCAAGCTTTAGGTGTCACTCTCGCCAGGACACGCTAGACACCACAGAGAGTGTAGAAAGCAAGAATTTGGATCGTAAATGCTTCACGTTTCCACGTCGACGGCGTAGAAAATCTAAGCGGGAAAAAAGACAAGAGTTGTCTCTGACTAGTTTAGATTCATTTAGTGCACGCAGGCACATACCACTATTAAAGTTAGGCGAAACTCCCAAGACAAGCGAAGTAAATGATACCAGAAGCATGGATGGAGACATCAGCAGCATAGTATCAACACCAAGCAAAAAGAATGACAAGCTGTTATTGAACGAAATTGATGAATTTCTGACCAAAGTTGAAGCTTATGAGAGCCCGGAGTCCAAGTTCAAGAATCGAGATGTAAGCCCTGACAATGTAATAGAGGCCACAAGTGTTTATTTATCACAGAAATTGGAAAGTTCTAGAAATGAAGACAATGAAATTAAACTGCCTAGTGGGAGAATTGTTTCTAGTAATGTTCTTGATAAATACATTTACTTAGTGAAGGGTAACCCTCCTAAATTGGACACCGATAAGTCACCCTTACCTAACAATGACAAGTACAGAGAGGAAATTCATCCCCAGCCTCCCTCCGTTGATGCCAATACTAAAACAGATATTTCAAGGCCACAGGAACTTAAATCTCCAAGTATACGTAGATTAAATTTCTCACAGAAGGAAGTCCAACCGACATCAACCCCTAAAAAAGTTACTACTACTTCATATATGGAAACATTCCGACCAACATCAAACAAGATTTATGACCGGGCAACTAAGGTGCTAGAGCAATATAAGTCACAAAGCTATAGCCGTAACACTCAGAATTCTATGGCAGAGAGTTACTTGAGTTCTCCTAAAAAGGAGGAATTTAAAATGCCCCAAATAAGACCTTATGGTTTGGATAATCGGGAAGGTATGAAACTGGCCGCCATGCAGAATAAGTTGTTAGATACAATAGACACGGATTTGTTGAGTTTAAGTGAATTGTGGGGGGAGAGGGGAGAGAAGGATAGAGCGGAAAGAGTAGACAGTGTAAGATTGGAAGAAGAAAGACTTAAAAGAGAGGTAAGTCTTATTTGTTACATATTTTTATAAATATATATTATATATACATATACGTTTTAATGTCTAACCACTATTCTACATTCCAGCATTGTGAAGTGATGATCCAACAGCTACAAAAGAAGATCCTCGACCAACAAGAGAAGATCGCTGTGGCTATGAAAGTGGACAAAGCTAAAGACCAAGCTATAGCCAAGCTGCGCGAAGCCTGGCTCAAGCTCACCAACAGCTTAGACAAAGCTGAGGAGAGGCACCGGAATGCCCTGGATAAGATGATGAGAGAGGTGGACAACTTCAGGATGGTGGCTGATGATTCACAGAAGGTATATTACTCGCCCGCTGTATACATGTAAATGAGTTCTGGGTTTGTTTGTTTGAGTAGGTGCATTATATACTATGATATGGTATGATATACTAGCTGGGCCCGCGACTTCGTCCGCGTGGGATAGTGACTTTGTGCAGTATTTTTTATTTTTGGATGTGTATGTGTGTGCGTGTGTGTGTATAGGGGATGCCTATGTCATAGTAGCTTTAAGCATGCAGTTTCATACAAACTTACATCCCCTATATTATCCCCTTGGGGGTAGAATTAACCAAATCCTTTCTTAGCCTATGTCATAACATTTTTTATTTATTTATTTACACACACCTTAACATCCTTACAGTAGGTATACCAATATGATGTTAAAAGAAAATTATAATAATAATAATAATAACATTAATAAACTAATTTACAATATAACAAAATACACTTTAAAAACTTATATATTATCAAATAGTTTCTAAGAATTTTATAACTTCTACCTGCATGGCAAATTTCAGCCTGCCGTCCAGTGGTTTTGGCTGTGCGTTGATAGATCACTATGTCAGTCAGTCACCTTTGAGTTATATAGATATAAATAGTGTATAGGGTAAATGGGCTATCTAAAACAAAAATATTTTTTCTAACCAAATAAACAAACTCCTTTATATTAAAGCATTATAATATTAGTAGAGACAATGCTGGAGTTAATATATTTGTATTAAAAACTGTTTTGTCTAATAGGGTATAAGCCATTTCTAGTTTACTAGACAGGTCCTTTGAAAGTCTGTGAAGTCCATCAATGAGACAAGCTGTATCCTATACTTGGTGATGGTATCATATCTGAAACTTTAGATTTTATTCTTCATAATTCAATGAAGTGCTTGAGTAATAGCAAATTCACTATCCGTAACATTGGCATCTTAAATTGTTGCTGAAAAGAGGGTGTTGCTACACATCTGCGCACACTTTAATTTATTAAAATTTCGATTTTTATAATTGCTTCCTCTATTAACTGGCTCCCCAAAATAAGTAGTCTTTGAAATTGCTGTATAGTCCAACTATTTAAACAATTGTAAGGGTTGGCTACACTAGAGCAGGCCAAGAGACAAATTCTTGTAGCAATTTTCTTTATACCAGCTACAATTTACTTTTCCAAATTCTTCACAGAAAACAAACCACTTTGAAACAGAACTGTACAAGGCTTTGGATTTGGCTCACGACTATCAGGATAAGTGCAAGAAGCTGATGGCAGACAAGAAAGAGATGGAAGAAGAAATGGAAAAGGCAGCGTGCAACAACTATGAGGTCATAACAAGCAAAGACAAGGAGATTGCAGTGTTGAAGGAGAATTATGAGACTGTCATGAGGCTAAATAAGCAGTCTACCGATTGTGTGCGGAATTTAGAAGAGGCTTTGGAAAAGGTAATATTATATCAAAATTGTTGCCAGTTTGGTCCTGATATAGATAGTGCCATCCACATCCACACGAACACTTAACTCCTTGTGAGATAACATAAGCTTTTTCGTTTAGGATGTAGTGCTTTCAATCCATCCGAATTTTCCACCGCATTCGGGTCCTATTATATAATAGAATAACAAAGTGTGTGTAGTGTTTTACAACGGTTTACTGTAATAGTAAAGAAAATTGTGTACAAAATATTAACCACCCTTAGGAGAAATGTGACCACCAAGACACGCAAATGAAAGCGAGTGAGCTAGCCCGCAAGGTGCAGATGGTTAACGACGAGACCTCGCTCATCGTGCAGGAGCGAGATCTGCTGAAAGAGAAGGTGAATGAGGAGAGAGCGAGATACAATATGCTGGAGAGACAGCTGTGCGACAAGCAGAACCAGAGCAGTGAGCTACTGAAGAAATGTGTAAGTCTAACTAACGTATCTATATTATTATATAGTATATATATTCTAATAATAAAATAAAAACTGTGTGGCAAGTTATTAACAGAGAAACTGGAAAGACACAAAAACAAGATCAGAATGAATTGTCGTTGAAAATAGATAATCGGACCATTTCTGATAAACGAGAAGTGGCGGAGACACTAGAAAATTACTTCACGAATATTCCAGTGGAAGTTACAAAATCTCTCCCCTCTTCTTCGACATTAGCTGAAGCTCTTTTAAAAGAAAACTTTACTGAGGACATACAAGACTTCAAATTTAAAACAATAAGTATAAGTACAATTAAATCCGCGTTTAAAAGTCTTAATATAAAAAATACTGAAGACTTATGGGGAATATCCGTTAAGGTTCTTGGAGATATCATTGAATCAATCGCTCCTGTCCTAGCAGACATATTCAATCAATGCTTGGACAGTGGCGAGTTTCCTGATCTAATGAAACATAGTAAAGTAGTACCAATTTTTAAATCGGGTTGTAAGAATGATCGCTCAAGTTATAGACCTATATCTGTGCTTCCAGCATTGAGTAAAATCTATGAAAAAATCATGTTGGACCAGATGTCATATCATTTCAACTCAAACGGCATTCTGCATAGTCAACAGTTTGGTTTCACGAAGCGTAGGTCGACAACGGATGCGGGAGTAAAACTCGTCACCCACATTCTGGAATCCTGGGAGAAGTCCCAGGATGCCATTGGCATATTCTGTGATCTCTCGAAAGCGTTCGATTGCGTCGACCACAACACACTGATATGTAGATTACACCACTACGGAATTCGTGGACTCGCTGCTGATCTTGTTCTCTCATATTTATCAAACAGACAGCAAAAAGTTAATGTAAATGGGGCGACGTCCTCCGGGTCTCTAGTCAAGATGGGCGTACCCCAAGGTTCAATTCTCGGTCCTTTTCTATTTCTTGTTTATATCAATGATCTCCCTTATATGATGGCCAAGTTATCGGATATTATTCTCTTTGCTGATGACACATCGCTAATTTTTAAAATAGATAGGAAAAATACAAATGTCTTGCATGTTAATGAAAGTTTAACTGTTCTCTCGAAATGGTTCGCAGCTAATAATCTTTTACTGAATCCAAACAAAACGAAATATCTTAAGTTCTCTTTACCAAATGTAACACAACGGGATCTGAATTTAAATCTTGACGGCAACAAACTTGATGCTATAGCGGAAACTGTATTCCTAGGAATTACCATCGATTCAAAATTGCAGTGGGGCCCGCACATTAGAACACTTTCCGGTCGGTTAAGTTCAGCTGCGTATGCAGTACGGAAAATAAAGCATTTAACTGATGTAGCCACAGCTAGGCTGGTATACTATGCTTATTTCCACAGTATTATGTCCTATGGCATTCTGCTGTGGGGATCAGCGGCGGACGTTGACTCAATTTTCATTCTACAAAAGAGGGCGGTCCGCGCGATCTATGGCATGGGTCCTCGCGAGTCTCTCAGAGAGAAATTTAAAGAGATCGACATACTAACTTTGCCTTCCCTCTATATCTTTGAATGTATTTTATATGTCCGCAAAAATCGAGGGATTTACAAAATTAAAAGCGACTGCCATAATAAAAATACCCGCAGTAAACATGAAATTGTAATCCCGAAATATAGATTAACAAAAACGAGCAAGTCTTTTATTATAAATAGTATTCGCTTTTACAACAAGCTGCCAAAGTCAGTTATAGAACTGACCGATGTAAAGTTCAAAAACGTTATCAAACGTGTTCTGATTAAAAAAGCATATTATAAGATCAAGGACTACGTTGAAGATAAAGAAGTCTGGCTCTAGTTCCTTCTGCGCATGCGGCTTCCTTGGTAGCTCATAAACGGCACAAATTTGTGGATGTCTCTAACTATTCTGAATCTTTTCTTTTCTCATTTCGGGGTTTTTTTTTTTTTTTTTACAATATAATTTTACTTTTTTTTATTTTAATTTATTCAATATCTTGACCAGAATTAGTTACAGTACTGATGACAATATTTGTGTCCCTTGTTTAATTTGTCTAATTTGTGAATGTGAGAACATTGTAGGCTTTGTAGATTCTTAGATCTTGCTAACATTGTTATAATTATCTTGTTTTATGTATGCTTTGTATAGTAAGCAGCGACCTATTGTCGGGCCTACGTTGTTCCCCCATACTTAGGTACTATTGCTGTAACGAAAAAATATTATTGTTGTATATGCCTAATGATTTGAAAAGAGTAACCATGGAGTTTCTTGCCGGTTCTTCTCCATGGAAGCGACCAACCCGAACCGTGCTCTTTTTTTCGACGTTTTATAAGTGCCCACCTGGGCCTATGTGAAATAAAAAGATTTTGATTTGATTTGATTTGATCTCGCGAACATGTATGAAGATACTGAATCACATTCAGGTTGACGAAAGAGGTATGTAAGTCTAGAGAGAGCAGGTGCTCTACTTTCTTTGCCTACCCCGTTAGGCACTCTGCGTGATGATATGTATGTATACGTATTAGTTTAAGTTTAGTTTAATTATATGGCATAAACAGTTGCCGCGTAACCAAATTATTTAAATAAAGAAGAAAAGCTAATTTTAACAGCCACAAAAAGCTTATTATACAAAATATAAGGACAAGTGTGGAAATGAATGTGCCTGGAACCTGCACGTCTGAGAAGCAATTCAAAGACGTGTGTATAGTCGTGCTTGAGTAACGGCGATGGACTCGCTTTCTGTCACGATGGCACCTAAAATATATCTCTGGCGGAATGTTTGTACTAACGTTTCACTTCTGCCAACACCGTCGATGGCCATTGTGGGAAGGCTTGAGGATACTAATATATGTCCTTCAATAAGTGTTGTGTGTACGTTGAATAAAATTCGTTTCCGTGTAAAGAAAAACAATTGTCATTTACATAATATGATAATTCAAAAAACCAACATTCGAATCCAGGACACCCTCGACTCTGAAGTGAAAGCCCTCCGAAAGCAGATAGAATTACAGAAGAATGAGCTGAAAGCTCACTATCAGAAGCAACTGGAAGACGCTGTACTGGCCAAGCTGCACGAGTTCCAAGCTCAGCTGGATCACGCCGAGAGGGAGATGGAGAACGGCGCGAGAAGTAAAGAGAGTGTTATAGTAGACGCTTATAATAAACAGATTATCAGGATCGAAGAGCAGTAAGTATGTTTCGGTTAGTGGTGTGTCTTTTTAGGGTTCTGTCAACCAAACCTAGCAATTTCTCCATGTCTGTCCGTAATTTAATTCCGAGACTAAACACAACGTATATATAATAGAGTAATCTTTATTTACTCCCAAATCACCATGTTCATGCCAGTTTTGTTGCGAATATCTTCATTGCGGGTTTGAACTAAGATCGTTACGCCGCACTTTTTTCGAAGAGATCGCATCTCAACTGCAATTATGCTATTTTCATGCTTCCTCTGATCAGGATTCATTGCCGTACAATTAAACGGGCGCCGCTTGTTGCGTTGTGGACAGTAACTCGAGCATTCTTGCCCAGACTTTACTGTCCATCAACGCCGACATGGCCTCATTCACTTTATTTATTATTATTATCAATATTCCAGACACAGACTTGAAGTAAATGTTCTGGAAGAGAAGCAAAAAGAAGAAGTAAAACTTTACAGACTGCAACTCGCACAAGCTAGCGAGAAAATAGATTTACTCGAGGTGAGCCGAATAGACTATCTATATATACTTTGTGGGCAGGAATAACTTGAATACTGCTTACGAGATAGGCAGAGAGAGTAGAACGTCAGCGCTGTCAAATATAATTTACATCAGAGAAACTGTACCCAAAGTTCTGTCTCATATGGAGTGCTATCCACCTGTGGGCTGGGCTGAATGCCAGCTAGGGTCTTTTGACGCAGAACCGTGTCGCTAGGATTTTCAACGATGCCAAGCTCACAAGCACTTGGACCCGGTAAGTCTCAAGAAAGACTACCTCCCTGTGTGTACTCTTATCACTTGTATAACGGAGTGTTCTGAGGAATTGTTTGACATGATGCCAACGCCACCTCTACAACCGCACCCATCTCCATAGATGAGGGATTGATCCTAAAAAGAAAAGTCACTAACGGAAAAAATTTAGAGCTGATTGGTTGAAAAAAATAATGTTTGCAATTTCCAGAGTAAATTGGAGTCGTACCGCAGACGGCGCGGCCAGATAGCGTCTCAGCTGCACAGCGTCATGGAGTCCCAGTGGCGGCAAGCCTTGCTCATCCTCACCAACCCCGCGGGCAACGCCTCCTCCCTGGACCTCACCAGGCCTGACACTGGTGAGACCAATTGTTCGTACATCATGAATTTATTCACCAAATAGTTTTTATTTATCTTCACGGCAGTGGCCCTCGAAGGCAAGGTGTCCTAATATCCTTTCTTCGTACTACCAATTTGGCAGAGTTATGTCGTCGTCTCGTAGACTTTTCATACGTGTTTGAATTGTCTTTCAGTTTTATTTACCCGAGGGCCAAGAATAATGATAATATGTATCCTTTATTTCGGCTAAGAAAATCCAATTTGATTGTAATATATGTAGTAAGTACACTGTAGTATCATTAGGTATATTTTTCGTTATAAGTAGAAGTTATAAATAAGCAAAGTATGTAAACGGCGATAACGTTTGTGGTGAAAGAACAGGCTATTAAATTTTTTTGTTTGGTAAATACTTATTATGTAATCTATGTACTTTTATTTTAAAAAGGCAAACTGGTTTAATTCTTATAATGTTATCTATAAAGTTCGCCTGACAGCCATGAGTTTCCGTGGTGTAGCGGTTATCACATCTGCCTAACACGCAGAAGGCCCCCGGTTCGATCCCGGGCGGAAACATATATATTTTTTTTATTTTACTAGACGTATTTGTTATAAATTTGTTTGTAATAGAAAAAAAAATTTACGGCCTTATCGGCCGTTAGCTGTTTTTTTTTTTATCTTTTTATTAAAAAGAAAAAGTTGTTTTTGTAATTTTATTAAAAGTAATAGTGACGTTAGTCTGGTCAAGTGGTCAGAGCTTCTGGCCACGAAGTCATGAGTTCGATGATCAGACATTACCAGATCAGGATCAGGATCACCATACGTCTAACAATACTGTCACTGCACGAGCTGGTGACATCAACTCGGGCATTACTATACCTATAGAATTCCACGTACACGAATTGCTTTTCAAACATTATTGAAATAACTTTTTTTTTACGTAGTTGATAGGGAATAGAATAATACTTAGTTTACATAATTTTATTGAGATAAAGAGCAATTCATTGCCATACTATAATTTAGAATCATAGTATATAATACAATATTTCAGGATTAGTTAACGTTTGATGATATCTTCCTTAGACTAGTGTTACTGCGTACAATCAGGCCGTACGCCTAAGCCTCGTTTGTAGTATAAGAAGAAGCGTGGGTATAAAGTAGTATATTGTGTGTGCAGCGCCGCCCGCCCCCGCCGCGGGGAGGGCGGGCGGCGACAAGATGTTCCACTTCGACGGACTCAGCGATCAAGAAATGCAGCAGTACGTCAAACTGGTGAGATTATTATTCATATATATATCTTGTTATATAATAATTCCTCTAGGTGTGTTTGTCCTAACTCCTAAACCGGCCCGATTTGCATGACATTGTGTTTATTTCAATGGGTTTCTGGTTGTTTTGAAGACACAACTTTTCTTTCACCCAGGTGTAACTTGGTGGGACATAAATACATTAATCATTAACACCGTTAGGGTCTCGGCGTGATGAATTGTATGTATGTATGTAAATACCACAGGAAAATTCCACGCAAATTGATAAATTCCCAAATTAAGAAAAAAAATTACTATGGTGACTAGCCAACGGTATATATACGTGTAAAGATAGCAACGAAGCGAAATAGGTATGTCAGTCTAGACAGAACTGGCGCTCTATACTCTCTGCCTACCCCGTTAGGGACTCAACGTGATGATATGTAAAAAAGAATAATAATATATCCTCACGCCTTCCCACAAGGGTCCCCGAAGGGGTAGGCAGAGGTGTATAGGTAATGCGAGTCCATCGCCGTTACTCAAGCACGACTATACATACTTTGAATTTCTTCTCAGACTTATGCAGGTTTCCTCTCGATGTTTTCCTTCACCGTAAAGGTCGTGGTGTGACTAATCACTGTACTTAAGTTCAGAAAAAACTCATTGGTACAGTCGGGATTCGAACTTGCGACCTTTCCGTCGCAGACTTAGAATACTCGTGTTGTTCATCACACAAGTATTTGCCCCCAGCTGCTCAGCAAGCCGGCCCCGGCGGAGGCCAGCGACAGCGGCCCCGAGGAGCCCACCAGCGACCGCGCGCCCGAGCGCAGGCAGCGGGCCAGGAGGACCCTCAACGCCTCCAAGCCGCCCTGGAAGGCCTAACCCCACCCCTGCACTTGCCAGGACCACACTTATATACCTAGTCTTTGAGTATCAGATAATGTTTCGTAGTGAGTCAGGGTTGTATTTCAACGTGATATTTTCAGAATCCCGTAACTCCATAGTGGTACGTGGTGAGTTTTAGACCCCCCCCCCCCCCCTCCGTATCCAAAATCCCTTGTGCCTTTGTCGCTGAAACTGATGGAAGGAATCGATACTGCGAAATATATTATTTTCGTTACGTGGTTGTAGATTTCGTAATAGCTATTCATATGAAACTAGATCTTATGTTGCAGGTAAAAAAATCTTTTTTGTATATTGTTTCACTATGGTAAAAAGAGTTTGTATCTCCAATCTTTAACATTCCCTGTATATGCTAGGATGGGAACGTCAACACTTTAACAATTATAAACAACAAGGACGAAAAATTTTAATGAAGGAAAGAGGTTATGCGAGCCAAAGGCAAAACTCGCGCTGTACTCTCTGCTTTATGTGTATGCCGGTATCCAAAATGGCATTATTTGAGAGTAGAATAATTGGTCAAAACTATAATGGTTCCAACCAATTTTAATAGATCGCATATAAAAACACAGCGACTACAGTTTAAACTAGTTTTAAAATGTCAGTTCGCAGACAATAACCTCGTTAAAGGAACATTTTTGCAAACATAAGGATGTTGGTTTGTAGCAAACAATGAATATACAATAAATGTACCTAATTCTCATAATCATAATGTGCATTTTGAATAAATAAGTCATTAAAGTAATATAATATATACAATGTAAGATAAGATGTTAGTGATCCGGAAGTCTAGAAGACCACTCTACTCTCTGCCAAGGCCGTGAGAGACCGCGTGATGTATTTAAATGAAATTTCGTTTTGTATTGTTATGAAGTTAATTAAACATTCCCTATTGCCTTCGATTATCTGTATATATGTACATCTATGTTGAAAAATACTATATTTCCATAGACTTTAGTTTCATTTTACAGTAACTTTGTCATCGCATGATTTGAATTTAACCGGTAATAGTTCTATACTAATAGTACGACTAACGTATGAAGAGACTGATGTACATATGTGGATGAAAGGGATGAGTCTGTAAGTCTAGATAGGACTGGCTGTACTCTCTGACCGTGATGGACTGTGTGTTGTATTTATAATCTGTTAAACTCCTGTCAAAAGAAGGTCACATAAGCTATGGTACCGACTTACGGTGTAGTATTCGCTTCTGACCTTCACCAACCATTATTTCACGGGGCTTAGGCTTCTTAGTGTCAACTGCAACCGACCCTTACGTGTTCTCAGAGATGGTTCACCCATGCAAGCTATGGCCGCGGCATCCGTTGGTTAACCGACCAGGTAACCTTTGACAATAACCACACGCCAGTAGTATAACGATTTTATTAATGGAGGTAAATGCTAAAAATATACATACAACCCTTTTAAATATGATTGCAATGGCATCGAGTTCTCTATACAACACAAAATAATTCATTTACACTTATTGTTTATAATTATAATCACAATCCTTCCATTTTTATATTTAGGCAAGAACTTAGGAAGAAAATAGTCTTTAATGCAAGAAGAATAATACTTTGGGACAATTCTACGCACATTGTCCTAGCCACGAACTAAGCAAAATCTGTGTACTATGGGAACTGAACAACGATATACACACTTATATTGATATATACATACATAACTACATAGGATATCCGGATCGCGGCCCCCGTCGGGAATCGAACCCGCGGCTTTGATATTTTCGCAGCCATGAGACGGCCAAGTAACAGTACTCAGTAAAAGATAAAATATAAAAAATATAATACAGAATTTGATATTTTTATAACAATATTATTATTTAGTTATTTTAAAAATAATGTTACTATAAACGAGATAACTCAGAAAATATACCAACATAATAAATAGTTACAACGAATAGATCAATATTAAATATCAATACGCGAAAAGTATACTACAAAACGAACGTTGTCAGTCTGACAAGACTGGTGACAATTGTGTTGTCGTGTGACCAATATGATGTAATGATAATAATATATCCTCACGCCTTCCCACAAGGGCAGGCAGAGGTGTATAGGTAAATACCTACACATCCAATATAATGTGATTCACAATTAAAATAATCTCCAAAATGTTAACAAACGAGCGCATTTTTATACGCAATATATGTCTTCACAGGGGATCGCGAAGGGAAAGGCAGAGGTCATACAACTTCTTTTCGCTGCAGATATATTTAGGTGCCTAAGACACAGATGGCGAGTCCGTCGCCTTTCTCAACCTCAATCGTCTTTGAATTTCTTCTCAAACGTACGCAGATTTCCTCACCGTAAAGCTTTGAACGAGTTTTGAACCCGCAATTTTGATGCGATCAGATCTGCAACAAATCTGCTTCCACGGATCTTACAATGCTAGCTATGTAATAAAAATAATCATATTATATTAGACGATAATATTGTGATGGTATTAATGCGACTCATCAAGATTATTCATATGCTGACGAGAATGCAGACTACAGCGCGCATTACTCTAAGGACATTTCGTATCAACATATCATAACTCTATGACACTCATCTATGATAACAAATACTGGACCTTTCAATGTTAGAATACTTATGCAACACATTATATAACAAAATTAAAAAGGTTATGTCTCTAACCACTCAACGATGACACGATTTGTTAAAGTAAACGTCGTGTAATTTGAGCGCTGTGCGATAGAGAGAGGACTATCTATTATTGAACGTAATTTCAGTGTCGTCTCTGTTGCGCAGCGCTCAAGTTACAAGCCGCAATGTTGAGTCTATTACGCTAAGGCCGATGCTGGTAGTGAGCTGTGTTTGGGCTTGGCTTTGTGCACGAAGACCTTGATGCAGCCGTTGAAGTCCGCGCTCACCAACACGTGGCCGGTCTGCGACGAGGACACCATGCCTTCAGCACCCTTCTGAGGAACCAGATATTATTCGATAAACCTTTGAGACAGTGTTAATAAACTCATCAATATCTGTGGAGTGGGACAGTATTACAGTAGAACTGTAGTAGAGCTGTACAGTAGTTTCAATTCGATTATTGGGGTTCGATTTAAACGATAACGGATTTTTTCTTACAGAAAATGTGCGAGGGATTTGATGCTACCACTAGCATTCATCAGATGCATGTTTTTATCCATATTGTTCGTATAAAAAGCACGGAGTGGAGCTGAAAGCTTTCTGCTTTTTATATGCAAAAGACATACTTGTCTTTTGCATATTCTCTTATGTGTATGGACCGAAAAAGGTCGAGAGCGAACTGGCACTCTCTACCTATTCCATGAGACCTGGCGTGGAGATGCATATACATATATATAACCACGCTTCTGCCTTCATGAAGGGTGTGCAGAAGTTAGTTAGTTCCCACACACCCACTTTTCGCCGGATCAGTTATCGCATAGACATAGAGGCAGGCACATGAGACGAAGGCATAGCTTACCGTATCGTAGGCTGGCTTGGCGCCGGGCGAGTCTCGGCGCGCCAGGTCCTCGCGCTCGGCGATGGTGCGGATCATGTGGTCGGGGTTGGGCGCGAACACGGCGCACGTGACCACGGCGTTGTGCGCCTTGATGCCCTCCCAGAAGTCGTTCCTGTCGCGCCTGACCGACGTGAACTTGGAGTAGTCGTGGTACGTCTTCCAGATGTATATGCACTGGTTCTCCGACCCGCTCACTATGTACTTGCCGTCGTGCGAGAACGACGCCTTAATTTGACTGGACACGTTCACGTAGCCTTTGTATTTGCATGAGAGGTTCAGGTCTCGCAGGTCGTAGAGGCGTATCCTGCTGTCGTTTGACGTGACTAGGATCTTGTCGTCGTTGGGCATGGGTTCGATTCCGCTGATCTTGCGGCCGGTGGAGTTCTTGCCCCGGGTGGAGCGCACGTCTATCTGCGTGTGGTACTTGAGCTGGTCCGTCGTGTAGAATATGCAGCGGCCGTCGTAAGTGCCCACGACGGCGAACTTGCCGTTCTGGCAGAAGTTGGCAGCCGTTATGAGCTTCGTTTTGCCGTCGACTTCGTTCCAAACCGCCACCTATTTCAATTTAAACGAAGATATACTATTTATGTTTCAAGTCGATCCTGTATATTGATACAGGTTTAGCCTCGTGTTCTACGGAAAAACTATACATATTTGTTACATAGTATCACTATATAACAAATATATGTATGCATAAATATTAATTAATGTTAATAAAAAGTAGAATATTGTATAATGTTTATAAAGTAGGTATAGATAGTGCCATCCACGAAGACGCGCCCCACCAATTTTTTAATTGTAGTGTGCTGTGCACTCATAGGTAATCAGTGTATACCGATAATTCTCAAACATTTGTGGAAGGTTGCACACTTACACTATAAACTATTAGGAAGAATAGTGGGGCGCGTCTTCGTGGATGTCACTATCTATACATTGTACTGACCTTTTTATCGGGAATATTCCAAAGCCTCAACTTCCCGTCGAGACTGCCGGACAGGAAGTACCTGTCATCCCTCGGATGGAACACTATGGCGGTGACGAAGTCTATGTGCTGGAAGCAGCACAGGCACTCCCCCCTGGATATGTGCCACAGCCGGACCGTTTTGTCCATGGAGCTTGATAGGATGAAGTAGTTCTTGGACCAGGACACGTCGAGCAGGTCCGAGGTGTGGCCGGAGTAGACGGCGAAGGGCTTGGGGCAGAAGGGCGCCGACGGCCCCAGCGGCGCCTCCTCGGGGCTGGGCGGCGGCGGCTGCGGCGCCAGCGACTCCTGCGACGGCGTCGGGGACGACTTCTGCTCCGCGTTGTACTTGGTGCGCATGTCCTGCGCAACATCACTCGCGCTTGAGCAAAACTTGCCCACCACACGCACGATTGCAAGAATCGAGCCCCAGTGAGAGAGAAAGAACTCTCTCTCTTTCTCTCATGTACATGTTATGGTGAAGGTGAAGAAAAGTATTAATTCAAAACCTGAATGCTTGAGAAGAGATTCAAAGACGTATGTATGATTATTCAAGCTTAAGAAACGTTATTACGGACTCGCCATCCGTCACCTTGGCACCTTAAATATATCTCCGGTGAAAAGTGGGTACGTGGGTACTACACCCTACCACTTCCTGTTCCTTGTTGGAAGAAGTGACGATATATATTATTCCAATACAATTATTTTTTTTGTTAAATGGACGCCGAAACCACTGCACGTTTCCTCCCTATAGTAGAGTTCGTGGGCATCGTCCCGTATATATAATGTACATGTATGGAGGTGTACCTGGAACATGTGGTGCGCGTCTCGGGCCACCCACACGCGCAGCAGCCGGTCCTGGCCCGCCGTGGCCAGCAGCCTCCCGCACACGCTGAAGCGGCAACACCACACCGCGCCGCAGTGGCCGCTGCCCATCTCCTGCGCACACGACTACCATACACCAGCCTGCCACTGCCACACACCAGCCTCCCGCACACGCTGAAGCGGCAACACCACACCGCAGTCATACAGACACGACAGTTCAGAAACTGAATAGTGGGTACAAATAACTATACTTATAGTAGTTGACATACCATGGGCTCAAAAAGACGATAGGTAACAAATGCTGAAGAATAGGAACACCAACAGTCCTCGAACACGAAAGGATGAAAACACCGATGAATGTGGACGGAGCGAAAGTGGTCTATCTCTCTCAGACACACCGTGCACGTATCTCACCTGCACGTGCCTGACGCAGCCGTCGAAGTCGTACGGCCCTTTGTGCGAGTTGGAAGCCTTCAGCTTGATGTTGGTCTCCCCCCGCACGTCGTCCGCTATGTCGGCCACGTCCTCTTTGTGCCGCGCGTGCGACACTTCCTGCGCGAGGGATTTGGCTGCGTCTACAGTCTTCTTTACCGTGCTGCCGAAGAACCGCTTTAATCTGGAAACAGGTGGCGTGTCACCATCTACCTGCACAGTTACCACTACCAAGGCGACAAACAAGCATGCGGTCAGTCTAATAATAAGTGGTTAGCGCCGCCCATGGACGCTTGCAACACCAAAGGTATCGCTTACTTACGATGCCGGAGTGACGCCGGAGGACTAAGGTATATACCTTAGTCCTCCGGCGTCACTCCGGCATCTCTGGACTTACCTCCTCATTGACTTGCCCTTTACACAATCCTTATATTATTTAGTTCTTGGTAAAAACACATATTATACATATTAATAAAAAAAAAATTTTTTTGCATTGATATGTGTTCTCTTAATGGATAATAATATAATAATAATATAATATATCCTCACGCCTTCCCACAAGGGTCCCAGAAGGGGTAGGCAGAGGTGTATAGGTAATACCCACACACCCACTTTCCGCCAGAGGTATATTAGGTGCCAACGTGACAGATGGCGTGTCCGTCGCCGTTACTCAAGCACGACTATACATACGCCTTTGAACTTCTTCTCAGACGTATGCAGGTTTCCTCTCGATGTTTTCCTTCACCGTAAAGCTCGTGGTGTGACTAATCACTGTACTTAAGTTCAGAAAAACTCATTGGTACATTCGGGATTCGAACTTGCGACCTTTGCGTCGCAGGCAACTGCTCGAACCACTCGGCCACCACGGCAATGATGATATGAAGGATATATCTAGTAATATATATTAAGAGTTATACTTACTACATTATAAGTTACAATTGGTAACAAACAAAATGCAATTCTATAGAGAACTAGCGCTCTATTCCCTCTGCCTACCCCTTTAGGGACTGCGTGATGATAGATGATGATGCGTATGAAATAAAATATTGTTAATACTTCATTCAACAAATATATGCAACTCAGCAAAATGGTTTTATATTTTTAAACATATTTTAAAATACATACATACATATCGTAACGCCCAGTCCCTCAAAGGGTAGGCAGAGAGAGTATAGAGAGTTCTCTCTAGACTTAGCTCTCACTCACCTCATGTACATCCAACAGGTTTTTTCACACCAAATGTAAATATTTCTAAGGCTCTAATTATATGAATGAATAGTATGTGATAAAAGACCTTGGACTAAAGTTGGTGAATTTTACGACATCTTCACTAGATCTAAGCATTTACAGGAATTAAAAAACCAGACCAAACTAGTTATTAGAACGAATTAGTAAGTTAGAGTAAGCATTCGATGTTTATACAAAGGTAGGTATTGATGCTATTGGTCGAATACCACACAAAACACTGTTAGGTTGAAAAACTAAAAAGTCCAATGGGAACGTTTCCAATGGGAAATTATTTTGTTAGGGTTCAGTGGTCACCTGACGTTCATGTTGTCTTGGGAATGACTTTTCACCAAACAGATGTTTGGGAATCTGAGTACACACAATAATGCAATGAAAAAGTGTATTTTGAATTCAACTACAATAATATTATACAGTTTCCGCCAGAGATATATTTTAGGTGCTAACGTGACAGCATTACTCAAGCACAACTATACATACGCCTTGGAATTACATTTCTAACGTATGCCAGTTTCCTCTCGAAGTTTTCATTCATCGTAAAACTCGTAATACGCACGGTACACCCATTTTAATCGGAGATATATTTAGGACAAAATTTCGCGAACTATTTCACCTAAGTGTATAGGTAAATAAAAGTACTTACTTTTCTGTTTTTCTTCTTATAGTGGTCTGTCTGTCCGTGGACTCACGTTTGGTTTCCTTGGCCTCATCTTCGGCGCCGCCAGCACACACGCTCTCGCTCTCCTCGTCTGTCTCTCTGTACGGACAAAATATAAATAAAAACTTTTACATATATTTTTTCAACCCAAAAACTTCGATATTTTAATGAGATCTCTATGGGAAAGGTCTATAGTTTATTTTCATTAAACAACAATAACGTACACAATATAAGAAAAGTTACAGGCGTACATCACACAGCACTACATAAGCCTAATACACTCCACGATTTGCCATTGAGGCACTAAACTCTTCGGAAAAAGCACTTGGAAATAAAATTTTACGTATTTATTTATTTATCAATTAAAATATATAGTAGAGTTAATAATGTTTTGGTTATTAGTGTTTTTAAACATATATTAAGTTTGACTAAACACTAGGCTACTCACAACAGAAATTCTATATCTAAGTAAACATGTTTCTCATTAGAAGGGAGATAAGTGCACAAACACATAGAACCAGCAACAGTGAAGATTATTCGCTCAACAACGCACCAGCAACAACGGCCAAGGAACATGTGAAAAATAAAACATATACATAGTTCATGGAGAGGTCTTTTTTTTTATACAACAAGAGTGGCAAACAAGCATACGGCCCACCTGATAGAAAACGGTTACCGCAGCCTATTTACGCTCACGATACCGAATTAGCACTTGCGCGTTGTCTCTCTGTGTTCGGAGAGTCTATACTGTGTTGGCAGCATAATGGGAGTACTCTGCTGCCAACACAATATAACAATCCTCCCCCCTCCCCAAGGAGCTCAATACTGGAAAACTTTAATTGCAAGCAATTTACGATAAGAAGCAATATTTTATAAGTCATAATAGAGCGAGAGACGCATGAAAGA
>JACCPG010008238.1:0-10568 GCA_016069955.1 Drepana arcuata | reverse complement strand
AATAGCAAACAGCCAACCGACTTGACATATCGAAAGTCACGTACGTGTGTTTATATTTGAAACTGGAACGAATTGAAATATAAGTAATGGTGAAATCAAACCTTTTTCAAGTAACATAAACCTACAATCAACATATGGTAATTAATAATACAACAAAATATTATCAAAATGACAATGTTACTAAATAATAATAATAAATACATTGGGACAGTTCCTATTGGGAAATTGACCTAGTACCAAATTAAGCAAAGCTTGTGCTATGATAGCTATATAATATATAAAATACTAGCTGTACCCTGCAACGCTTCGCTGTGGATATGTGACTGATGCAAAAAAAAAACAATCCTTGATGCGGATTATATATCATGCTAAAATTTCAGCTCGATCGGTGCACAACTTTTTGAGTTTTTGAGGCGTACACAAACCAACATAACATTTAAATATATAGATATCCTCACGCCTTCCCACAAGGGTCCCCGAAGGGGTAGGCAGCGAACATAAAGGATGTCAGACCTACTTGTATGAAACATGTTTTAGTAACGAATCTGACAAACTGACTGACAAAATTCTAAATTCAAAAATACATACCATTGCATTATAAATACATACCTTAAAAAACTTTAGCAAAATTGTACACGAGAAGTACGGAATAACAATACAGATATCACATTATACGCGCGTACAGCACCGAGTGGGTACGTGATCCCGAATAAAGTTAGTCGTACACGCGAGGAATGTGCTATGTGTAGGGGCCGCATCAATTTGGGAGGACAATTTGTTGAACGGATAAAATTTTTATCAAAGCATACACATTTTATTCAACGTTAGGCAACGACTGAGCGTCAGATATTGTGTGTAAAATTACTGTTAATACCGTCGCCCTGAAAATAAAACTGTCATAAGAATTAATGGCGAAGCGAACTCTCCGATTCGAGGTAGAATAAAACAAGAAGAACATATAGGTATATCATCACGCCGAGTCCCTAACGGGGTAGGTAGAGTGAGTAGATCGTCAGTTCTCTCTAGACTAACATACTTCTTTCGCTTCGTTCACATTCATCAGTCTCTGCACACACGCTCACCGATTTCGCAAAGCAGAAAGTATTTTAACTCAAGTTTAGTTCGGCTAGTATTGATTTGTAAAATTAGATCCGTATAAATTCTATAAGCACATACATTCGATAGCTAGTTTTGTCTCTATAAAAGAAGCAATAACGAAACTAACTCATATTTCACGTCATTTTATGCTCACCTGAGATACACAGTACGTATGCAGCTTCTGGCTCTTACTCCTATATATTATTCAAATGGGGTTCTTAAACTGTCCAACACACAAACACTGCCTACTTTGACTGCCAATATCATAACTCAGAAGCGGACATGTCCCGCAAGCTGCGCTAGTGTTGTCACATTATCGATGGCGACGCGTGCGCAGCCTGCCAAGGCGCAACCTACCGCGCACGCGCTGCTTTATCGATATGAATTTAAATCGGATTAAGTATATAGAAGTGTTAATGCTGATATTTCGATAAGGTTTACATTTTGGCGGTTTGGAGTTTGTGCCAAATACAAATTGCGAACGGTTAATATGAATAGTGTTTGCTATATTCGACGAAACATAGAATTCATATGGGATAACAGTTTGAACGAAAGAGTAGCTAGAAAGATCAAGTTTCAACTTTATAGATGAAATCGCTAGAGCTATTTTTTATTGTTTTGTTTTTTTTAAATGGGATGAAAAATTTAACTGAGTGAAATGAATCAAAATGCAACCGAACAGAAAGCTGTGCAATTTAATAAAAAAAGAAGTACAAAATCACTGAAAAACAATAATTAAACAATAATATTATCATTACGGTGAAGGAAAACATCGAGAGGAAACCGCATACGTCTGAGAAGAAATTCAAAGGCGTATGTATAGTCTTGCTGGAGTAGCGGCGATGGACTCGCCATCTGTCACGTTGGCACCTAATATACCTCTGGCGGAATGTGGGTGTGTGGGTATTACCTATACACCTCTGCCTACCCCTTCGGGGACCCTTGTAGGAAGGCGTGAGGATATATTATTATTCCGTACGCTTTTGCACTGTATATATGTATAGCCTCTAAATACATCCATATACATATATGGCCAGACCAACATACAACTGACATTTGACTAAATAGTACATCATCTAATTAATTGCAGAACCGAGAGTTCACGTGTGATTTCATACATAGATAAATCCGTGCGCAGTGATTAATGTGTCACGTGGGTGTGTTATATAACACAATGAGAGGTGATTTGGTGAAATAATCACTACGCCTCTTCAGGCAACAGTTAGCGAGATTATGAGGTCAAGGACAGTTATAGAATGAGCAATGCTTTTCAGAAAATAATTCTGAATTCAGATTGAAGAACGTGGATGAAGAGAAAAATGCTTGTGAGACCAGTGGGAACTGGCGTTTTTCTCTCTGCCAAACCCTTGAGACACCCTCGTGTTGATACATATATATGTATATATATCCTCACGCCTACCCATAACGGTCCCCGAAGGGGTAGGCAGAGGTGTATAGGTAGTACACACACATCTACTCACTAAAGTAGTAGCTCCGTCCATCAGTGTTCCAACTCCTGGTTCCTGGGGGAGGGTGCCAAGGAGGCTGGCAGCATTTCTACGCTGTATGGAAATCCTGTTTTTATGGGCATACTCCAGCTTTCTTGTCACCAGAGGCTAATCAGAAGACTTAAAACCTCATAAATATAATAATAATTATAATTATTATTAATAACCTCTTTATGTACATATTAGTGTAAGTGGCATTGGCCGTTCTAATATGAAATATAAATAAATAAATAAATAAATACCTTGGGACAATTCCACACGATTGACAATTGACGTAGCCCCAAATTAAGCAAAGCTTGTGTTATGGTAACTAGATAACGGTATATTTACTTACAAAGATGGATGTATACATAGGACATCCAAGACTAAGGTACAAATACTCGTGTTTATCACTCGAGTTTCGCAGTCAGGAGCTCTAACCACTAGACCAGATGGCTGGCTAGTTCGTATATAGTAGGTAGCTTTAAATTTGTCCATGCTAAGTCAATGATAGGTCAAAAAACTCCTCTCAATAGTCAAGTAGCTACCGAAAAAGGTAGTTAAATGAACATGACTGTGACAAACGCTAATAGAGTTCATCCAAAAAAACTAAACACTCCTTTTCAAACCTCATACATACGGTGGCTTGCATACAATGTACAAGGAAACACAAATTACTTAGTGAATACACAAGCCTTATTAAATAGATGAACGTAACAAATTTAAACCTTACCCTTATAGCAATAAGAGCGCAGGTACCACCCTACCAATGGTGTACGAATTACATTAAGTTAACGCGGTGCAAGATGGTAATACCGTTGATTAATTGAAATTGAACCTTATGTGGGTGCGATTAAGGTGAAACAGGTTGAAATGAAGTTGGGTGTGTAATAGAGCATGCTTTTGTGTCTTTGCCAAGTGGAGACAATGAGTTGGTGCACATAAATAGTTTAATCGTTGATGTGGTAATATTTGGAGCAGGCATTTGGCTTTGTATAAGTAATTTTATTTATACTACTAAGTTGGCGAACGAGCATGAGGTCCGTCTGATGGCAAGCGGTTACCGCCAATGGACCCTTTCAGCACCAAGAGTATCACGCGCTGCCGACCCAGTAGGGATCTTGTTGCAACCTTCCTCATGTGGGTATTACTTATATACCTCTGCCTACCCCTTCGGGGATATTTGTGAACTACGTGCTTCCGTATATATTATTAATTTCGTCGTTTTTTTACTGAAATTAAACATTCTATTGTATTTACCTGGGAACAAAAATGTCATATATTCATATTATTACTAGCAGTACCCGCGTCTTCGTATATTTTCAGTTTCTATAATAAAACTAGCCAAGTTACTCCTTTTTACATCAGCAATTTGCCAGTGAAAGTCTCGTCAAATCGGTCCAGCTGTTTCAGAGATTAGCCAGAACAAACAGACAGACAGGCAAACAAACAAAAATAAAAAAATGAAATTTTGGTATTTGTACCGTTCATATACCATATATATTAGAAAGGGAATGAAGATGAATGTAAAAAAGACGAAGGTATTGGTGTTTGAAAGAGATGAGGCAGTGTCAGAGTGTAATATCGTAATTGGAGATGAACAAATTGAACAGGTAAATGAGTTTGTGTATCTGGGTTCAAAGTTTACAAGAGATGGAAAGTGTGAGAGTGATATTGAAAGAAGAGTGAATGCAGGAAACATGGTGAATGGGGCTTTGCACTCCTTCATGGGCAGGCGGAATGTGTCTTTTAAGGCTCGTTTGGCTGTGCATGGGGGAGTGTTGGTTCCGACACTCATGTACGGAAGTGAAAGTTGGGTATGGCAGAAAAAGCATGAAAGCCGAATAAATGCAGCTGAGATGAGAGCGTTAAGAAGTATGATAGGAGTTAAGCTGAGTGACAGGATAAGAAATAGTGAGATAAGGAAACGTTGTGGTCTGAAAGAAGATGTAGTGACAAAAATTGAGAAAGGTATGCTGAGATGGTTTGGCCATGTCGAGAGAATGAATGAAGAACGATTGACGAAAAAAAGTGTATAGGGCGAGTGTGAATGAAAGTGTTGGAAGGGGTAGACCTAGGCGGACGTTTCTAGACCAAATTAGGGACGTCTTGAAAAAAGGTCAGGTCAAGAGTACCCTAAACCGAAGAGCATGTATGAAGAGAATAATGAAAGTGGACGAAGCGAAAGAAGTATGTAAGCATCGTAGCAAGTGGAAAGAAGTGGTCTCTGCCTACCCCTACGGGAAAGAGGCGTGATTATATGTATGTATGTATATACCATATATATATCCGATTAATAAAAAGCGGTTATTTTAATATTACAAACAGACATTCCAATTTCATTTATTTGTATAGATGTATATATTGATGCTACGCGAGCCCGTAGTACTCGTAATACCCCGTATAATGGATATGCCTTCTCCAGTATGATCGTAGATCCTGCGACCCACATTACGAAACTAGTCTGAAGCTTGAATGATAATTAGCTGACACGGGATACGGAGCCCGGTATCCGCTTAACTTGCTAACATGCTCGCACGGGTATGCCTATAGGAGTGCAGATCGGATTGTGATATTGACATTAAACTACTGTTGATACATAGGGGTGATAGAAGGGAGTACACAACTGAGATGACTGATGATCATGATTCGAACCTGCCATCTTCACTTAGAAGAACTGCTCTAGCAAATTGGCCACAACGGCCAATTTAATTCTTTCAAATTGTTATGCTTTTAAGAACATAATATATAAGCACGTAACATGTTACATGGTTTGGACACAGAAAGGATGAGTGAAGAAAGATTGACGAAACAGATATACAAAGCAAAAGTGTGTGCAAGAAGAGGCAGAGGAAGGCCACGTTCCAACTACTGGATCAAATAGATCGGACTCTGAAGGACGGGAACGTTAAGAGTACTCGAAACCGACGAGCATGTATTAAGAGACTGATGAATGTGGACGAAGCGAAAGAGGTATGTAAGTCTAGAGAGAATTGGCGCTCTATACTCTCTGCCTACCCCGTTAGGGACTTGGCGTGATGATATGTATGTATGTATGTATATATAAGCACACAGCTGCATAGGCACGCTGGGTACTCCACGGGGTAGGCAGAGGATAAGAACCCCATTTCCCTTTAGACTTACCTTTGTCGCTTCAGCCACAATCACTTCACACTGATTTGCCGCTTAAATTACTTCAAGCAATCAGAAGTCAAGATATTGGTAGTGTATGGTTTTGTACCATTTTTTAATGAAATAAACGTATGAAAGTCTGAAAGAAACCTATGGAAACCAATATTGTTTGAAGACGTATGCGAGACAAAATATATATCTAGTTTAAAGGCAACTTTTACGAGCTGTCACTACATTGAATTTGACGACCGTCTGGTCTAGTGGTTAGAGCTCCTGACGGCGAAACTTGAGGTCGCGGGTTCGAATCCCGCTGACGGCAGATATTTGTGTGATGAACACGAATATTTGTATCTTAGTCTTGGAAGTCCTATGTATTTAAGTATATATCTATCTATTTAAGTAAATATATATCGTTGTCTAGTTACCATAACACAAGCTTTGTTTAATTTGGGACTAGGTCAATATGTGTGGAATTGTCCCAGGTATTTATTATTTATTGAATAACAATATACGCACGTGACACCCACACTGGTGAGAAACAGGCTGTAAATACCATCAACATTGCGAGGTTAATTACCTATTAGCTTATCTCAAGACGTACTGATTAAACACATTTAATTGCTCATCAAATGATTAGATACGGTTCGGGTTTGAGAATCCACTCACTTTTCACACTTCGAGTTTTATGTGAAAAACGGCCCACGGCTCGGCGCTGTTTACGAGGCTCTCAACACAAATGTTTAATTGAAGTGTTTCATTAAATGGTAGTATTTAGTTCAATAAAGGGTCGATTTTAAAAACGACATTGCTTTCTCAAATTTTATTTTGTAGTCATGCGAAATACCATTAAGAACCGACAACCGCTTAGGTAAACGTGTTCTTGAGTGGAGACCTCGACTCGGCAAACATCCGACCAGGTGGGAAGACGATCTGCGAAGGACTGCTGGCGGATGCTGGATGCGGCAGGCTGAAGACAGGGCTCTATGGTGCTCATTGGGGGAGGCCTATGTCCAGCAGTGGACTAAGATAGGCTGATGATGATGATGATGAACTCACCACAAGATCTACGAAACTATAAAGGAAAGATAAAAAAATAGAAATTAAACATTACTCTTTATTTAACACAGTAGTGATTTTGGTTAGCTGCAGTTAAATCATTTACTTTTAAGCATAAAAATTTCTGCTTTATGCCTTAAGTTTTCTATAACGATTTTACACCATCAACAAGTACCTACTTGTTAATGATTGAAAAGCATTACATCTGTATTTTAACTGAATTGGCTTGAAACTCAGCATAGTTATTCTATTCGCGATGTAAATGTAAAGTTGTTGGAGAAGCTAGCAAGCTTAAATCCCGACAGTACCAATCATAAAATTTTTACGTTACTTAAGTACACCGACTTTTTACACCACGATATATATGGTGCAGTAAAACATCGAGAGCAAACCTGCATACGTTTGAGAAGAAATTCAAAGAAGAATGTAAGTCGTGCTTGACCAACGGCAATGGACTCGCCATCTGTCATGTTGGCATTTAAAGTACTAATTGACGTGTGTGTGTGTGTGAATGTGAAGATACGAGTAATAATACCTTAACTTAATGCGTCGGGACAAAACCAAACCTATCTAGATCCAACACGAGCAAAGTTTGTGTACTATGGTAATAAGACAATGCTATATATAATGTCATAGAAAAAAATTGCCGCGGTGGCTGACTGATTCGAGTACTTGCGTACAACACTTAGATTGCGAGCTCGAATTCCGACTGTACCAGTAAGTTTTTCTGAGCTTAAGTACATTAGCCACACCACGTTCTTTACGGTGAAGGAAACATTGAGAGGAACCTTTATAAAATACTTAAGAACAATACTTGCTTTTTTCTGTTAAGAAACAGAAAGACGATATTGAAAAAGACAATATATATGTTATGACCACGTGTTGAACAAAAAAGCTTAAAATCGTTGTCGCTCCGGCGAACGTGATTCGAGTACAAACTGGTAGCGTTTGCCTTACAACCTTACGCCGCGACGTCGGGCGAATTCTTCCATTCGACCTGGGAATTGTGTTTTAGATTGAGCCGAAAGCTTTGGGAATGCATAATGAGTTGTAAAATTATGTATCTTTATAATGGTGCCGTTAACGCCGTATTATGAATAAAAGAAATAAAAAAATTTATGTTTTCGTTAAAGCTGTAAATAAACTCTTCGTGGAGGTTTCCCTAAAAAAGAGGTTTTCCCGAGTAGAACTCCATGCTATACATGAAGTTCTGAAAAGAGGGTGTAAAAAGATTCCCGTTGAGTCATAAGTGTGGTATATATTGTATTTTATACTTCAAATGGATAGCTCATCAGTTATCGCTCGCAGGATCGCTTTCACGTTGGCTACCGTTTAAATTTTCCGTAGTGACCAAGTGGTTTGGGCCTGCAATAAGTTTTTCTGAACTTAAGTACAGTGATTAGTCACACCACGAGCTTTACGGTGAAGGAAAACATCGTGAGGAAACCTGCATACGTCTGAGAAGAAATTCAAAGGCGTATATATAGTCGTGCTTGAGTAACGGCGATGGACTCGCCATCTGTCACGTTAGCACCTAATATACCTCTGGCGGAAAGTGGGTGTGTGGGTATTACCCATACACCTCTGCCTACCCCTTCAGGGACCCTTGTGGGAAGGCGTGAGGATATATATAATTTACTTACAGTTATTAAGTGACATTGCGAGCTTTTCAGTGAAGGAAAATATCGAAACATCAGCATATACCTATTTGATAAAAAAAAATAAGGATGTTTGTTTAGTGCTCGAGAAATGGCGAAAGTGTCGCCATCTACAGCAGTCACAAATAAATACTTTTTAAGAGGTGGCAGCATTTAAAATTTCTTCACACCCCTTTAGAGACCGTTGTAAGTAAGGCGTGAAGATTAATGATTATTTTTCGTTACGTTTTTCAACAAGATGAAGAAAAACGTGATTTGTAGGTTTTGAATTATAGAATGGATGAGTGACGAAAGGTTGACGAAACATTTATATGTACATTGCGAAATTGTGTGGAAGAAGAGGCAGAGGAAGACCTGGTTCCAGTTACTTACGGAAGAAAACGTTACGTTAGTAGGTACTTAATATTGCATGTGTGGAAGAGACTAATGAATGTGCATGAAGCAAACGAGGTATGTGAGGTGACTGGCGCTCTACTCTTTTTGCCTACCTGGTGATTCGACGTGATGATGGGTGGAATATTTACAAAAATGTTAAGAATTATTAGTCACACCACGAGCTTTACGGTGAAGGAAAACATCGAGAGGAAACCTGCATACGTCTGAGAAGCAATTCAAAGGCGTATGTATAGTCGTGCTTGAGACACGTCGATGGACTAGCCATCTGGCACTTAAAATATATCTCTGGTGGAAAGTGGGTGTGTTTGTGTACTACCTATATACGGAAGGCATGAGGATATAGGTAAAGAATTATAAAAGCAGGATCCAATTCCACTAAATGCACAATGAACGAATGCATCTCGTGCGGTTATTTCAAGTGTAAAATCATGATCACACATAGTGGTGAGGGCGCGACCGTCGCTGGCGCTCGCACCCGGCTACGGTGACCATGGCTTGTGTCAATTTAGGACAGTGTATTTATTTGTCTCTCATGACGTATAGGGAGCTCAAGGAGGTTGCGCTGGACAGCGAATGGAGGGGACTGCATCAGAGACGCCGACAAGAGCCCAGCTCTTAAATTTGTGATGATGATTTATTTCAATGTTTCTTTCGCTATTTGAATGCCCATTTGAAAAATTATAAGTTATAGCATAACAAGAGAGATATTAAGTTAATGAAAATATTAAAAAAAAACTGGAATCTGGAAAAAAATTACTGGAATGGAAGAGAGAGAGCTGGCGCTCTATACTCTCTGCATTCCCCGCTGGGGACTTGGCGTGATGATATGTATGTATGTATGGAATTTACACTTGGGAAGAAATTCTAAACCGTATGTGTAGGCGTGCTTGAGTAACTCGCCATCGCTCGTTGGACTAGCCATCTGTCACGTTGGCACCTATCTATTACCTTTATTCATTTATTTATAAAGAAACAGAAAACACAGTATCAAATGAATGTGCGATATTTCCTGCAGTAATATAAAATTGTCGCCCAGTTACAGAGTTCCTAGTGACAAAATTAAAGTGATAATTAGATAAGCAAGGATCATTGATTATTAAATTTGTAGTAGAATACTTTCTAAATCATATACCAAACTTGTATATAGAATAGAATAGAATAGAATATTTTTATTTCAGACCGGAGTCCATAGGGTTAGTAACAAGTTTTAACTTAAATTCTAGTGTTAGTAGGTTACAGACACATAAAATCATACAATTAAATTTCGGCATGGAGCCGCATCCATCTCCGCAGCATCGGGGAATCCCACCGATCTACGAATACACTGAGAATACTGTTGGTGCCGCCGCGAACACGAGACATCAGGGATGCACACCTGTTCCTAATAATAGCGGCAAAACCATCAATATTATTATCTGCAAACATCCCTGACGCACTACATCGCCACGTATATAAATTCGTATATAAATTGCCCGTTAAATATTCGGATGTGTGGGCACTGTAGTGCGATTGGACTCGTGCGCAGATCGTAGCGGATAGCGACGGTATCAGATGAGATGGTGGCAGGATAAGGCGCGCAGCCGCATTCCCACGCTCGCGACACTAGCACCAAATTGATCACTGATAAATAGACTGGTGCTTTTACGTTTTAGGATATCGTTTGTATTATAAAGAGAATGTTTAGATAAGGCTTTATAGGGTGGATTTTCTGTATTTATTCTAAGTACCTGGATGACCGAGC
>JACCPG010008234.1:0-10045 GCA_016069955.1 Drepana arcuata | reverse complement strand
TTCTTTTCAAACTTATGCAGGTTTCCTCTCGTTTTTTTACAATTCAAAAGACTTATGTGTATTCGTGTTTAAGTAACGGCGATGGCCTCGCCAGCTGTCACCAAGAAATAGGCACCTAAAAACAACTCCGGCGGAAAGACGGTGTGTGGGTACCTACACTCCTTTGCATACCCCTTCGGGAATTCTCGTAGGAAGGCGTGAAGATTGTTTATTTTATTTATTTAAAAAATGCTTGTGATTTTCTTCTCTAATATTATAAATACACGGGCATATATTCTGTCTAGCCCACATTCCTTTGTATAAATTTGAAGGTACACACAAAAGATGGAGGCAAAACATATAGGCATTTGAAATTACCTCCTCAATTTGGTTCGAAGTATGAATGGTAAATTGGATGGCACCGTCCCACATGCAGCTTTATGCCCCCATGTCCCACTGAACAATGCTTAAGAATATTCCATGAATGCAAAATAAGCCGCTAACAAGTTTAACAACCAGTGCATCGGTTCGTTCGTGTTTTCTCTGATTAGAAATTGCCATGTAGTTACCTATAAGTGTGTATAGGATAAGTCAGTTTGACTTTTAGATTAAGTACAAAATTGTGTTTTTGACTAGTACCTTCTTACTGCTTGAGGATTTAGCAAAATTATTAAACTAGAATACAAATTTTGAACTTTAACACAAATAAATGAATTATTATTATTATTAACATACATGCATTGTAACATACAAGTGGGACTTGTGGAAAAGCGTGAGGATAAAATACATGCATTTTAAGTTTGGAGTAAGAAGCAGTAAGCTGCGATGACAGTGTTTCCACTAATTGCCTCCAACACAACGATAGCAAGTTCGAATCCCGACTGAACTAATGAGGTGTACTGAACCTAATTACAGTGATTAGTCACACCACGAGCTTTACTTTGAAGGAAAACATTGAGTTGAACCTAAAATATATCTGCGGTTGAAAGTGGGTATGTGAGTACTACTTAAACACCTCTGCCTACCCAGGGACCTTTGTGGAAAGGCGTGAGGATAATATAGTTGCATTTTAAATTTGGAATATTCATATTCATTCATTTATAAATACCTACTTATTAATAAGTACTTGTTATTTGAATGTGAATATTAGAGTTGGACGTAAGTTAATATTAGATTTTTAATGTCTCGAGTGAAGCGGCATTCCCTTTTCCCTATTTACCGCGTGATTGACTCTGCAATCTCTCGGTATGTGATTGTGTTCTCTTCAATCAAATGGTGTTGTGTATAAATGTAAAACGGTAAAAGGTACGTAGAAAGGAACGGCTTTTATTGTCTTATTATAAAATCTAGGTATGTTTATTTCAGCTCAAGATGGCTTGATTAGTCTATGTAGGTAGTCCATTTGCATCATAAATGTTGGAAATATAAGACCACTGTTAAATAACTCGGCCGTTTTTATGTGCGATTTTTATTATTTTCGTAAATTGCTTATTTTACAGAATATTACAAAAATAAAACTTCAATTGTAATGTTATTTACGCAACTTTTGTTTGTACAACTCATAATTCTCACAACTTTAGTATAACAGGCATTTCAAGAAGCTATAAAACGCCAATAAAGTAGTTATCAAACAACAATAATAATTACATTGACGAAATAACAGTGACAAATACAGTACAATAACGGGGGAAACGTGGTCGCATGGTAGAACTGGCTAACTTTTAAAACGTTATATGGACGGCAATAAAACGTTCGTTCCCGTACGAGCACAATACTTGCAGAAATATTTTTGAATACGGAATTAGGTTTGCCAAAAGCGCGGGGAGCAGATAAGGCAGAAAAAAAAACAAATTTGTAACGGGTAAAGTTTTTGGAGGCGGAATGTGTCCCTTGGGTGCTGAATCTTCGTCGGCGTGGCTCGTAAAACGCGGGACGTGGGCCAGCGAGCAAATTTGTCCTGAGAGCGACCTATGACGTTTTGATGGAACGTTCCCCGACTGATTTCCCGCACCCTAGATTCATATTCATAACGATACCTTCGCCGAACGGTGACATATTTGACCCGAATCAATCTAGGTCGCTTTTTGTACGTGACCAAATATATTATGCAAATTGATCCCCGGAATTATCTCGTAACTAAATGTAGGTAATTATACATATTATCAAAGTTCTCAAGAAAATATTATTGTTAACACATAAAACCTCTAAAATATCGGATAGTACAATAAAACTATGTCCTTTGCATGATGCTCGCCTCTTCAAAAGAATGGCACCCGCGTCTAAGCTATCTTGTAGGAATTTTAAATTGGACGAATCGCTCAAATGTAAATGGTTTTCCTTTATACCCCATCCTCTTGGGCTGCCCACCCCCGTCTATTGCGCGCCTAGAGGCGACTGGCATACCAACACACACACACACGCTCCCATATGTATGTAAAAGCCTGCGTCGTACATCACCATTTGATTTAGATCTCTTTATTTGCATATGCCGCCCGTGCCGTCGTCCTATTTGTGTACGGGAGCGGGGAGTACGCCGGCTCAACTGTTATTGGTATCGTTAAGCACACACATAGAGACACAAACCTCACACAAGCTCACATCTCATCTCCTACTACTAGGAATAATGCGAGTGTGAATACGTAAATACCCGTCGAAATCGCGAGTTCAAAAACGCGAAACGCAATATGTCTTCATAGTAAAGAGGTGTAGAGAATCTTTTTAGGGGACTCGCTAACAAAAGAGTCGCTATCAGAAAAGGAAAATGTCGTGTTTTTAATGTACCTACTGAAGAAGTATACCAGACCGATGTTTTTCTAAATATTTTGTTTAATATGTTTACTTGTGGTGAGAAAGTTGCGATCTATAACGAAATATAGATAGGTAGGTACAATGAACTTGTTTGAATATTTTTATTGCATGAGTCAATGACTTTACGACAGTTTTAATAAGCACTGTCTTGTCCCTACATGTGCTTACAACACATTTAACAGTTCTGTAGGTAACATTTGGCTTCATACGAATATAGTGAAGACAAACAGGTATTTCCCGACCGGTGTTGTTGTGAAATTCACAAGTGCCTTATTAGGAACTGAGGAGATTTTTATCATTTTCATTCTCATGCATTACAAAATTATCAATCAATTTTTCATCATTCTGTTTTAAACGCCTCTAATTTTAATGAACATACATACATTATAATAACGTCAACTTCCATACGGGGTAGGCCGACGGGCGCCAACTCCCTCTAGACATACAGACCTCTTTCGCTTCATATACATTTAAATGAATATAAGTTTAATATTCTAAACATATTTTGAAACCAGGTAAAGTTCTATGTGCCTATTTATCCGTGTTATATACTTATCAATTTATATGAAATTTGAGGCACTTATCCCACCTACTACAAAGCATTTCCATTACATTGTAACGATTTGGTTACACCGATAGATATCGTGAGACGACTCATAAATGTATTGTGTGTAAAAAGCTTTTACTTAAAAAAATCTCTTAAGTGGTTATTTCGTATGCAGTCGGAACGTACTGGCTTAAAACAAACTATTACGTATAATGAAAAGGCAAAAAGTTTATGTAGGCTTGGTTAACTAATTAATGGGAACCTTATCGACCACCCTAGTTGATAAGCGCTGATAATGACGGGGATTGGCCGGCGGGCTGACATTATTGATAATGCTACTCACTAGAATGGATAGGTATAAGGCTCTCTAGCCAGACCGCTTCGATGATTTGAAATTACTTCATTATACTTTCAAAAATGTATTTCTTTATCTAGGTAATAATTCAAATGTATCTATTTCTGATTTCATCTATTTAAAGTTCGATTCTTAAGAATCTTTGTCCTCTATAGGTTGTCAGTCTGTGATTCGTGGCGACAAATGTATGTAGGCATTTACGTATATACGGATTAGTTTAAAGAATATTCCCCATGACGTGTTTCTTTGGCACATATGTATCTGTGAGGAAATGTGGTATGACTGAAGAGATACTTTAAAATCGTACTTTGCAGATTTTTGTCCGTTGCTTATTACAGGTATATAAATATATAAATTATTTCTTAAAAGCATTATTACAACTGAGATCCCCTTTTATGGAAAACATAACCTACGCAGACATCATTGCGGCTGTTAACTGTCTGAAAAGATTCCATACGAAATATTGCTTGCAGATAAATCTCTTCAATCGTGTGGAATACCACAAGCTATAATAGGGCTTATGCTCATCTTCTAATATATTTAGTACATACCTAACGTAACTTAGTTAAATACTTCAAAAAGCAACAATTCGTTGGTGAATATAATTTCGTTAAAATAATGTTTACAAATGCCTTACTAAAATCTGTAATTGCGCTAGTCGACGATAGATGGCGCTGTAAGTCATCATCAACAATATTAGTTTAAAGATAAAATATGTCATATCTTTACGTTTCAATGAATGATATTGTTTTGATGTTGCCTGAGCAATAACAAAGATAATATCCGTATCAACCACCTTGACAATTGAAATAATGAGTCTATTCGAATCTAGTCCGTAATCTACTCAAAGAATCTATTCAAAATCGGCGAGCATGTATGAAGAGACTGATAAGTGTGAATGAAGCAAAAGAGATCTAGCCTAGAGAGAATAGGCACTCAGCCACCCATTCCTGCCCTGTGGGGTAGTCAGCTTGATCATAATAAATATGATAAATAATAATAATAATAATATATCCTCACGCCTTTCCACAAGGGTCCCCGAAGGGGTAGGCAGAGGTGTATAGGTAATACCCACACACCCACTTTCCGCCAGAGGTATATTAGGTGCCAACGTGACAGATGGCGAGTCCATCGCCGTTACTCAAGCACGACTATACATACGCCTTTGAATTTCTTCTCAGACGTATGCAGGTTTCCTCTCGATGTTTTCCTTCACCGTAAAGCTCGTGGTGTGACTAATCACTGTACTTAAGTTCAGAAAAACTCATTGGTACAGTCGGGATTCGAACTTGCGACCTTTGCGTCGCAGGCAACTGCTCGAACCACTCGGCCACCACGGCTTATATATAAATTTGAATTTATATATAAGCCATTGAAAATTATAATAATAAATATGAAATAACTAATAAAGGAAGTTGAAGTAAATAAGTATTTTTTATAAATCAATAGATGGCGTTGCACGCTTAGAAAACCTTGCTCGCGTGGTTTTAACGTTACTAACTTGTCACTCTTGTCTGATTAAATGGTTAACTGTGAGTTACTAAAGTAAAAGGACACATTTGTTTTTATATTCGTTTGTTTAATGTTTATTGAATATTACTGTAATTTGTTATTTATTTAATTATTTCCCAACATTTTTCGAAATATTACGAATCTGAAAGTATTAAATCCTTAGTGAGTAGTTAGAGAAAGTATACGGTATAGATAGTGCCTCTTTGTGGATGGCACTATCTGTATACTGAATACCGTCAGTTCCTTCTAGATTCAGAGATCTAGCTTCATCCTTCCTTATATGTCTCTTCATACATACATGCTTTCGTCATATCAAATGTATTTGAAGCCGGCGAGCATTTGTATGAAGTACAATAACATTTTTTTAATGGCATTGTCCGCAATAAAGATTATTCTCATAGTAATCTTTAGTCACAATCCGAAAACAATAACGATTCGAGAAAAATCCTCAAGTTTTCCTTAACGGGCCAAACTATCCTTGACTCGGAAGTGCCAAAGAGGCATTAATTTAATTTTATGGTTTTTGTGTTTGTCACAACGCAAGTTTCGCGTGATTTGTGGGTCCTCTAACGAGAGACGGGGGTTAATAAGTGCGGAGATTTTAGTACTGCTTAATTCTGTAAGGGTAGGTACACTCTTATAAAAAGACCAATCATTTAATAAACGCTTTAATAGTTTGGCCTTTTTATAAAAGTTGGAAAACTCAGCACTTAATTATAAAAAAAGCTTTTGCAAAAACATTAAGAATTACAGAGAAATAAACAAGCGCATCTAGGCCATGTTACGATGGCATTTAAAGTAAAGTCTTTTAAATGAATTTAAAAGATTTTGTTTACACTTTTTGATATTAAAGCACCTAACTAAAAATTATAATTAAAATGCGGGACTGCAAGTTCATTACAATAAGAATGCAATGAAATGCAAATGTAAATATAAATATATTATTGGTAAGGTTTTAACTTTTTTTTTCAGTAAAAAAAAACTAGTAATCCAAATGATCAAAGATGTTTAAAGATGAGTTTATATCGTCGGAAGAATACATTTTGAGTTGAAAGCGAGATAAAGAATTCGTAGGTTGAGCCGGAATGTCTGAAAGAAAACACTAACGTAGAGATGTACAAACATTGTATAGGTTCAGATACTAACCTCCGTATAGGGTTTAGAAATCACAGCATGGAACGGCATGCCGGACTATCTTGATAAATTAAGATGTCTCAAGATTTATTAGAAACCTATTACAACAATGTACCATTTCTATTTTATATCTTAAACATCGGTATTGAATCATTCCTCTCGACATTCCAACGATACGAGTCCTCATAAAAGAGCGAGATGTTACCATCCTTTTCACACCTCTTGTTTCTTACACCAACCATTTATCACCATTTGAATAAATTCAATATGTACATTGAATTGCGTGTAATTAATGGTTTTATTCGTTCAGCACTTAAAACGCTTTAAGGGCGAGGTGTCCAAACATTTGCTGACTCTCTCTGCGTGCTAGCTAAAGACAAGGAAGGGGGATCGTGGCAAGAACTCCCGCTGGCTTAGATCATTAATATTGATTTGTGGTCAATCAAAGTTCTGGAGGATTTTTCTTTAATGTTATTATTTTTTGTCGTCTCTCTGGATGGCTTAGTATTGAGAGTCTCGTTGTTTGTGTCGTTTTTGTAGGTGACACATAACGGTTATCTTTCGTATTTGGCATGAGTTCAATTAACATCATTTAGAGTGGTACGGTATTGAAAACTCATCATACACTTAATAGCTGGGCTTTTGTCGGCGTCCTACATCTTCCACTTGCTGTCTAGAACAATACCTTTGACTACCATATAAGCCATTAGACATCTTTTCTTTGATCTGACTGATGTATATTAATCTTGGTCTTCCTTTTCCTCCCTTTCCCTTTTAACTACCTATGATTATATTAATAGAACTTTTTGGGAGTCTAAAAAAAAAAATTTTTTTTTTGGCATGGCAATTAGACGTCTTTTTAATTTAGTAATCAACGTCAAGTCAATAGAGACAAAAACAAAACCATATAAAGTATGAGATCTAATGAACAAACGATTACTGCAGAGCAGCGCCTGATAAAAGCATTGTCAATACACTTTAAATAATATACCCACTCGAGAACAAAGCTTAATGATTCCACTCGACAAATAAAAACAAGCTGTGAACCATCGATGAGGAATGGCCCTCGTCGGTCAGTCATTAAGAATGCAGTGTCTTATCTAACTGAGAATAATTAATGAAAGTGTGGATGGTATTGCCTCTTGCTGTGAGGCACACTCGGCCCGATAAAGACCGTGTCTTGTGTTACTTTGCGAATTTATTAAAGACAGTATTTTTTTGTGGTTGATACTAAAGTGAGACTCGAGACTCGAGTACTCGAGAGCCGTGGTGGCCGAGTGGTTCGAGCAGTTGCCTGCGACGCAAAGGTCGCAAGTTCGAATCCCGACTGTACCAATGTGTTTTTCTAAAACTTAAGTACAGTGATTAGTCACACCACGAGCTTTACGGTGAAGGAAAACATCGAGAGGAAACCTGCATACGTCAGAGAAGAAATTCAAAAGGCGTATGTATAGTCGTGCTTGAGTAACGGCGATGGACTCGCCATCTGTCACGTTGGCACCTAATATACCTCTGGCGGAAAGTGGGTGTGTGGGTATTACCTATACACCTCTGCCTACCCCTTCGGGGAGCCTTGTGGGAAGGCGTGAGGATATATTATATTATTATATGATACTAAAGTCCTTTTCTGAGTTTCAGTGTTAGGTAAAATAAAGGGAAAACTTTTATGGTCAGATGTAGAATTATTACAGCAAATATGGAGAGATTAAGAGAGGTAGGGCATAACGGGTTTCCCGTTCGAATTCGGAGCTGCCCGACTGGGGCAGGACCTCCACCTTACAGAAGTCCGTAGCCAAATAACACATTTTTTTTGTGTTGTGTTCCTACGCGGTGAATAAGGTTTCCAGAAATGAGCTCCTTGGGGGAGGGTGGAGGATTGTTACATTGTGTTGGAAGCAGAGGGATTAAACCCATTATGCTGCCAACACACTGTAACTCTCCGAACACAGAGTAGCAACGCGCAAGTGATACTTCGGTATCGTGAGCGTAAATAGGCTACGGTAACCGTTTCCATCAGGTGGGCCGTATGCTTGTTTGCCACTCTTGGTGTATAAAAAAAAAAATGGATCGGTTCCTTGTCTATTCCAACATTTACCTAAAAATAGATATGTCTATATCACTTATTTTACAAATCGTCATTTGGTCCCCGGGTCCCCGAACGTGTAGGCAAACCCTTTCGGGGACTCTCGTGGGAAGCCGTGATGAATGGACTCGCCATCTATCACGTTTGCACGTCAAACATATCTCTTCTCTTTTCTTCTAGTTCTGTACTCGAATCATAAGCATGCGAGCTTGTCCGGAAACAGTGATACCTCATTACAAGTCTTATAGCTCTCCATTTAGATATCCAACTAATACTATTAAGAACTGCTAAAATCCGGGCTGACTGTACAGCGACGAACGCTCAATGCGTTGCCCTTTATAAGAGTTAAAGCCACAGTAAGCTATGGGGTGCAAACTATTATTTGAAGATGAATAATGGCAAGAAATCATTGGAATTATGAGCTTGCAGATTCCTTTGACCGATCAGTTCGTATTCGTTAAGTTTACTTAACATTTGTTATTGATAGATTGAGAATGTTCCGCTTACGAAATTGTTATATAAATTGTGTGTTTCATTAGGTGAAGTGCGATGTTACTGCTAAGGTTGCAAATTCTTATCCTGACTGTGCCAATTAGTTTTTCTGCACTCAAGCACCTACAGTAATTCGTCACACCACGAGTTTTACGGTGCAGGAAAATAGCAGGAAACCTGGATGAAAGGCATGAAGGTGAAGATGAAATATAGAGGACTTAGTTATGTTGACCAAAAAAGCCTTCCAAATCTAATTCTTCTTTAAAATATTTACGCGTTTGTTAATCCGCTGCAATGTTAAAGCGAAATATAACCTCAAAAAGTTTGCATTCTGCCAAATTCATATTAAGTTTTGAAAATCTAGGTCTAGTACATACATACATACATATAATCACGCCTCTTTCCCGTAGGGGTAGGCAGAGACCACTTCTTTCCACTTGCTACGATCCTTACATACTTCTTTCTCTTCGTCCACTTTCATTATTCTCTTCATACATGCTCTTCGGTTTAGGGTACTCTTGACCTGACCTTTTTTCAAGACGTCCCTAATTTTCTAGAAACGTCCGCCTAGGTCTACCCCTTCCGACACCTTCATTCACACTCGCCTTATACACCTTTTTCGTCAATCGTTCTTCATTATTCATTATTTATTCATCTAGGTCTAATGAGATAAATAATTACACACATATGGTCCAAGCCTAAGCGAGTTCACAGACGTATATCTAAACCAGTCCAGCTTTCCGCCTCCAGCTCTTCACACCTATCTCTCTTGTGGTTAAATAAACAGACAAACAGACATGGCATTTATAATATTAGTCAAGATTTGCCCGATCTTAAATCATGAGCAGTGACACCAAGCCACAATGGCCCACGATCCGGTTCCGTTATCACACCGTGATGTTATAATGAATGGTGCTCTGAATACTACACAATTATTGGTAGGCTTTAGTGTTCCGTGTCTGTGTAATGTTAATTTATTGCCTGCAATAGTGATTATTGTGATGTATTGCTGAATTTAATTGGAATCACAACATCGCTGGCTCCAGAGCTTCTACAAAACAAGTACTTGACAACAGAAATACTCGTATATCGTCAGTCGAGTTGTGATTGAAGCTTGATTTCTACTGAGCTTCTA
>JACCPG010008233.1:0-15335 GCA_016069955.1 Drepana arcuata | reverse complement strand
AAGCTCGTGGTGTGACTAATCACTGTACTTAAGTTCAGAAAAACTCATTGATACAGTCGGGATTCGAACTTGCGACCTTTGCGTCGCAGGCAAATGCTCGAACCACTCGGCCACCACGGCTCAATAGTTTGCTTATTATAATTAATGACAAGCGATATCTAAACTCATTGTGGTGTCGGGTAGATCACAAGGCAATTGTATTGGCACACTTCTATCCTCCTATTGAATCAATTGATGCCTCACGCACATCGTTATCACATCTACTCGTAGCAAGTGAATTCAATTCGATGTTTGAAAGAGATAAAATATTACATTCATTTAGGGAGGAAGAGCGCGTCAATGATTGTCTGCAAAATCAAGATTGTGATTAAATCTTACTAGCTTTTCGCTGATGAAAAGTATCGCGTCGAAATCTTCATATCTGGGGAAAATATTGCTAATTCCTTCTGAGAACCTGAGAGGGAAGGCGCGAATAAACACTATGAACGAATGGATATATCATAGATGCATAGATACACTCATACATTACGGAGCAAGCCTCTGCCTGCTCCGTAATGTATGAGTGTAAGTAGAGCGTCATATATATATATATATATATATATACATATGTTGGCTACAGACACATTATCCAAACTATCTTCTAATTATCCTGATTAGATTAAGTTATTCGTCATCATTATTATTATTAGTCAGAATGTCGAGCCCCTTCCCGGGTAGCCGGATCGCTAGATAAATGAAATATTAAGACTTCATGTCTTAAAAATGTGTTACCTTTAATCAAATGCGCACGTTACGTGCCAGCCGATTCCTTGCATTTGGGTAAAAAGCAAAACTAATCATAACGCGTTTATCGCTTGACGATCGAAGCGCGCGCACTCTTCGCGCCAACATGGCTACAGTCGACGCGCGGTCGCTATTACACACACAACGCTGGCCGAAAACGATAAACTTATTGCAAAAAGAAGAAAAAAAACCGGCTGTCAATTTTATTTAAGATACAAAATTAATTTGTTCGTTTGCTCCATTATGTGTGGTTCCTTTTACAGTTTAGTGTAAAATGTGATTGTGATATCAACTTCGGACTGTGATTGTATAGTTTATTGGTAAATAATGATCGAACTTTTGAAAGTGAGTGAAAATAATAGAGTGAATGGCACGATGAGGGATATTGGCGCGGATTCATTCGTGTGCAGGGTCCAGTATTTGAATGACTTGGACCCTTTTATGGAGTACAATGTGAGAGAGCCTGCGAGACCGCTGTACCACACGTTTAATACCACGATACCCCTGTCGTATCAAATTGCCGCAGTTCACCGACTTTTGCAAGCCCCACATCGGGTAAGTGATATATTAAATGGATCATTTATTTAATTCTTATTATGAAATTAGCACTTATGTATACATTGTTTATTGATGACATGGATACTAGTCCTTTAGTCATATTCATTTTAAAATTGTTACTTAATTTTGTGTTTTGTATTTAAAATGCGCAGTGTTACGAATTTCAATGGAATCCTAACCAGTAGGAAAACTTCATAAAACTGTGGTCATCGATAGTATCCCCATAAATTCTTCAATTTTCTACAACATTTAAATTGTCAAATTTGTTTTTTTTATTGGTGGGTTTTTCTGAAATTAAACAACATTATGTGTTAATCCACCTAATTTTAAATCCCAGTGCCGAAATTCATCCGATTCCGTTAATCCGTTCTGACGTTTAAAATAATTGGATATTGTTTTTTTTCGTCTTTGTACAATTTATCTATAATACCTTCTATCTATTCTTGCAGCTTTGCTTATGTTGGGACTAATATATTCATTTCAACGTGCATTAATAATAAATAAATAGTTGTTCGGCAGTAAAGTGAGTATGAACCCACTATAATGTAAATGCACCAATAGCTTTAAACCCAATTACAAAATAGCGTGCGTTACTCATCTAACTATTCTGCTAAAATTAAACGTTCCAAATGTTTCCCGTTCAACAGGTGAGCGTGGCATGAAATAATAGACACCTAACAATTTAAATTACATATATTTAATATTATGATGCAGAGGAAGGCCACGTTCCAACTACCTGGATCAAATAGATCGGACTCTGAAGGACGGGAACGTTAAGAGTACTCGAAACCGACGAGCATGTATGAAGAGACTGATGAATGTGGACGAAGCGAAAGAGGTATGTAAGTCTAGAGAGAACTGGCGCTCTATACTCTCTGCCTACCCCGTTAGGGACTTGGCGTGATGATATGTATGTATGTATGTATATTTAATACTAGCTGCCCGCCCCGGCTTCGCACGGGTGCAATATTGATACTAATAATAATGTAAAAGATAAAAATGGTTATGGTGGTATAACCTTTAGAGATAATTAAATACAATCGCGGACTTTTGTATCGATCATTTGAAGATATACTACTCCGTAGTACATTTATTTGATCTATCTCGTAAGGTTTACCAAGCGTTTGCGATTTAAGCGCACAAAAATATGTGCCTATGATCACATTACAAATCTTTGAATATTTAGTTATTTATTAAATAAGAGAAAAAGAGGCGAATTTGGAATATTAATGAAAATCGGAAACCAAGATCCGATTTTCATTAATATTGTTTGATATTTGAGCGTTTTTAGCTGACCTCTACATCGTGTTAGGAATACTCCTACCAAATTTCAAGTCAATCGGCCTCATAGTTCCTGAGATTTCGTGATAAGTGAGTTCACAAAAAATGGGATCTTCTATATATTTATAGATATAGTCTAGTTGTCCCGCGCAGCTTCGCTGAGTGAAAAAAATAAAAGCCATGGACCCAGTGGCGCCACCTATCGGATCCAATTATGAATCTAAACCATTCTCGAAACCACCTGAAGACATACGGATAATTTTATTAAAATCGGTCCAGCCGTTTACGATTCTATAAAGGACAAACATTCATTTTTATATTTATAGAAGATTAAATAAAAGAAGCCTTATAATAAAGATGCATATTATAAGTATAAAAAATAAATAGGTAACATAAAAACCAATACACATAGTTAAATTATTAGCAAAGTAAAGCGATTAAACGACAAACACAGTACGTTCACGTGTTACCTACGAACATTACAAAAGTATAAGAATATATATTGTTTGCAAAAATTACTGAACGGTATTGGATGAAATAAGGCACAGAGATAGAATATTAGCTGAATTAACACAGGATAGGACCGGTGTGTCACAGAGAATACAACAGTTGTCTTCTAGAAGTTATAGAGTGTTGTGAATATCGTTACAACAGATTTCTTGCCTTATTACCATAAGGGTAAAGTATTGAAAAACATACATATCATCACGCCAAGTCCCTAACGGGGTAGGCTGAGAGTATAGAGCCCCAGTTCTCTCTAGACTTATATGCCTCTTGCGCCTCGTACACATTCATCAGTCTCTTTATACATGCTCGTCGGTTTCGAGTACTCTTGACGTTCCCATCCTTGAGCGTCCGATTGATTTGATCTAGGTAGTTCGAACGTGGTCTTCCTCTGCCTCTTCTTGTACACACTTTCGCTTTGTATAATGTATATCTGTTTCGTCAATCTTATCGTCTCTATATGTTCAAACCAACCTAACATGCCTTTCTTCATCTTTTCAATCACACCCCCGTTCACTCATCACTTGATTTGAGAATCTCTTCATTGCGGATTCGATCTAAGATCGTTACTCCGAACTGAAAAAAAAACCACAAAAATTGCCCGACTTGTACCGACTACTAAACGTAAGTGAAGAACGACTCTCTCGCAATTGTTTTTTCCAGATGACATTTGTATTTCGCGCCATAATGAATCTATGGTACGCGCTAGTTTTACTTGTTATCGTCTATGGTATCCCATAACAATATGCAATAAATACGATTCTTGGTTTCCGATTAATATTGTTTTATATTTGAGCATCATCTATGTTTATGCGTTGAAATGAATTAATTAAATTTATTAATAACTAATTTAATTTATTATAATGGTCACAAATAACACTTGGTTAAATGTATAAATAATCGATTACAAAAAAAAATAAAAAATAAAAGTTTAACTTCTTTAAATAATAATGAACATTGAATCGAATTCTTATTTTAAAACGCAAGTGAAGAACGACTCTCTTGCAATTGTTTTTCCCAGATAACATTGGTACTTCGCGCCATAAAAAGCAATGATTGAAAAACGTGTTTTTTTTATTTAACGCCTTGCGGGTGGAGTTTCATAAAATCCGTTCTTAGCTGACCTCTACATCGCGTAAGGAATACTTCTACCAAATTTCAAGTCAATCGGCCTTATAGTTCCTGAGATTTCGTGATGAGTCAGTTCAAAAATGGGATCTCCTATATATATATAGATTGTTACGTGAATATATGTACATGATGTTAAATATAATGTTGCCATGTAGCAACAGACACTTATTATGTTTAATTTTGATTTTCTTATTTGCGTACTTATTTTGGATTATTTTAGCAAATTTTGTCTTATTTTAAGTATGTATTAAGCTTATCCCAAAACTCATGATTAATATATTTTATCCTCAGGATAGTAATTTAAATGGTACACCTTATTTGTTTACAATAGCGATGATATTTCTTTGGCAATGGTAATGAGAAGCCAGGGCGTGGGACCAAACAGTACGACAATAGCATCTGGTTTACGAGGCCAGAGTTTTATACAGATTCAATTATTACAGCACTTGGATGTCTGTACATTGAATTAAATACTTTGAAAATATTGATTACTGGACAGGCAATTTGATGTGATCAGGATAAAGTAAAAAAAAAGTCAAGCTAGTCAAAAAGGTTGCTTGTAACACTGGCGGATCATTACGCCGTCTTACAAAGGTCTTGAAGGGATAGGCAGAGGTGTAACAACGCCATCTTTTCACTGGAGATATATTTAGTTAGATACCAACATGGCAGATGCCGAATACTTCGCCGTTTCTCAAGCACTAGTCTATATGAGTCTATACGTTTAAGAAGAAATTCAATGTACTTATTAAACGTATACTTATTTTCTCCACATAAAGCTCACGGTGCGATAAATCACTGTACTCTCGTTGGAACCTTAAACCTTTGGGCATAAGGCGTTGGTAGTACCTATCCTACAAGTCTTCCGCAGTATTCTAAGGAATTTTCACGTTCACGTTTTACTTTTCCTGGGAGCTGCTCGTAGGATAATCATTTAGAAATTTTCGTGTCAATTCTTGGCTTCCTCACTCGGCCTCGATCGGTCAAATGTGTCTGATACTTCGCCCCCTCTACCTCCGCTATGACGTCACCTGGTTTACGGCATGACATCAACCATTCTGCAACTTGACAATGATTTTAGTAAACACAAATAAATACTGTGGCGGCATTATCACTTGAGGAATAGGAAAATAAACTTTATGTGGGAGTCTCAAGGTCGCAATGAGTTTTTTTAAGGAAATGATGTATTTATTTATTTACGTTTGATGCCTGCGTCTGTAGCACGAAACATTAAATGCAAAGTTTGATTCTAAAATTACCTCTAGACCTAAATAAATGTTACGTGATTACGCAGTAAAACTCTGGTGGAATATGCTTTTTCTTCAATTTATGCTAACTACAACTACTCTACTATCTTTTGCAGAAATCAACAAACCTGTTTTATAATATGTATCTCTAACAAACATATATATATATATATATATATATATATAGGTACAAGAAAAAGAAGGATTCGAAGATCGAAAAATACTTACACAATTAAACATACATATACATATACATAACATATTTAAAACTAGCTTTTGTTTAGCTTTGTTTCAAAGATACAGAATTTGTATCTTTTATGGAATCCTGGTATTATACATATATATCCATATGACTATGCACATTACAACACGTCCAGTAATGCTTATAGGGCAAAATAAAACAGTAGAGTGCCAGTTTTCTCTGGACTTCATTAGCTTAATCCACCTTAATTAGTCTCATCATTCACGGTAGTCAGTGTCAAAGTATCCTCACGCCTTCCCACAAGGGTTTCCGTAGGGGTAGACAGAGGTGTATAGTTAGTACCCGCACACACAATTTCCGCCAGAGATATATTTTATGTGCCAACGTGACAGATGGCGAGCCCATCGCCGTTACTCAAGCACGACTATACAAACGCCTTTGAATTGCCTGTCAGACGTATGCAGGTTTCCTCTTGATGTTTTCCGTCACCGTTAAGCTCGTGGTGTGACTTATCACTGTACTTAAGTTCAGAAAAACTCATTGTACAGTCGGGATTCGAACTTGCGATCTTTGTGTCGCAGGCGACTACTCGATCTACTCGCCACTACGGCTTTTTTAATTAGAAGCAGGCGATAACTAGGTCACCTCACTCTGTACTGTGCGTTATCAAAATAATTTGCGTAACTCATACCTCCGTGGCGCTTATCTTCATTTACAAATGTGTTTATTTTCCATGCTTTTAGTTGGGTCATCTGGAAATAGCGATGCTAGGAGGAGGTCATATGGTAATTGGTGTACTATTTAGATGTAAAGCCGTGGTGGCCGAGTGGTTCGAGCAGTTGTCTGCGACGCAAAGGTTCGAATCCCGACTGTACCACTGAATTTTTCTGAACTTAAGTACAGTGATTAGTCACAGCACGAGCTTAACGGTGAAGGAAAACATCGAGAGGAAACCTGCATACGTCTGAGAAAAAATTCAAAGGCGTATGTATAGTCGTGCTGGAGTAACGGCGATGGACTCGCCATCTGTCACGTTGGCGCCTAATATACCTCTGGCGGAAAGTGGTGTGTGTGTATTACCTATACACCTCTGCCTACCCCTTCGGGGACCCTTGTGGGAAGGCGTGAGGATATATTATTATTATTTATTTAGATGTAATAAATGACACTGATGGTGTGATTTTCACGGGATATTCGTCTATTTATTCTTGTGTACACATTACTTACATAACATTGAATGCTAACTTGTGACGTTTCGTTTTCTCCACTTATAATAAAGGTGAAGGTGAAGATAAACTCAAAACTACTTAACCGATTTAGAAAACTCTTTGACGCATGGAAAGCAACATTATTCCATAAACTATAGCATAGGCTTTTTTTATACAGAAAATTTTTATTCTTACGAAAATCTTACATAATATTATGTATAATCAAATTACATAAGAGTGCAACCGCACAGCTAGTATATTGTATATACAGTGTTTTCAACATATTATCGTTAGTGTATTAAAATTCGTTTAACGGTCAGAACTATCTACAGCATCTGCCCCCACATGCGACCAGATGTACAACTTAGTTACATATGTTACTTTGTATGTTTTATACATATTTAGTATAGAATAAGTAAAAATGTGCAGTCGAGATGCGATCTCTTCGAAAAATATGCGGCGTAACGATATTAGATCGAATCCGCAATGAAGGGATTCGCAAATCAACTGGCGTGAATGAGGGCGTGATTGTAAAGATGAAGAAAGGCATGTTACGTTGGTTTGGACACATAGAAATTGACGAAACAGATAAACAAAGCGAAAGTGCGTGCAAGAAGAGGCAGAGGAAGGCCACGTTCCAACTACCTGGATCAAATAGATCGGACTCTGAATGACGGGAACGTTAAGAGTACTCGAAACCGACGAGCATGTATGAAGAGACTGATGAATGTGGACGAAGCGAAAGAGGTATGTAAGTCTAGAGAGAACTGGCGCTCTATACTCTCTGCCTACCCCGTTAGGGACTTGGCGTGCTGATATGTATGTATGTATGTATAAGTAAAAAATAAGCAAATAGAAAAAAAAGTGAATGATGACAAACCATCCCCCGCAAGCTGCTACCGGCTTATTTGCTACTAATAGGATGTTATTCGCGCGCTGCCGACCTATTGAGAGTACCGTCTGTTAGCGCGAGTGTTCTAGTGTTCTAGATATCTTACTTGTCATTAAAACAAACTAACTAGCTTTGAGGCCCTTAATGATTTTTACTATTTTCTAAATTTGATTTGTAACAATGAAAACTAAACTACATGTAACATACTAACTAATATTATTAATGCGGACGTTGACAGAAGGATGGCGGAAAATGATGCTTCACTATCACGCAAAAAGTACTAGACAATTGGATGAAACTTATCTTTTTTATTGGCAATCTTTTACAGTACTGAAATTTTGCTTTTTTATCTTTTACAGTACACTCAAGTATATTAAAAGTACACTATGAGCTCCATGCCACATTTCATCGAATTCCAGTCAGCTGTTCTAGCGTGATTGAGTAACGAAAATCCTTTTGTATGTATAATATTAAGTAGGAACAAAACAAACAATAATCATTATCAGAAGTAGTGACAACGAAACACGGGTTGCGCCGGCGCAGTGTTGGAATAGGTTAGTAATAAGGTGATTCAACGCGAACCTTCTGGAATACTAGACAGACAAGTGAGCGCTCGATATATTTTACATCGTCATTGCATTCTGAATACTAACTGATTTTCAGTGACGTTATGTGTGGCTCTGTAACTGTCAAGTAAATACAAGGACCCATGAAATCGACGACTTCACTCTTCTCACCACACTCGATGAAGTTGGTTAATTTTATTAGGCTATTAGAGATTCATACATAGTACATACATAGCCCGTGGGGGTACTGCTTCGTATCTATACAACAATATAATACAAGTCGAAATATTACAGGATTTATGAATTCCTAGCGATCCGCCCCGCTTTTCTGATCTTAAGAACTTCTAGTGATTAGTCAGACCACGCTTAGCGGTGAAAGAAAACATAGTCGTGCCTGAGTAACTGCGATGGACTAGCCACGTGTTACGTTGGCACCTAAAATATATCACCGGCGGAGAGTGGGCGTATGGGTGCTACCTACACACATCTGCCTACCCCATCGGGGAACCTCGTGGGAATGCGTAAGCTTTTATATATTTAGACGGCCCTCTGACCTAGTGGTGACTGCGAAACTTGAGTTCGCGGGTTCGATTCCCTTTGAAAGCAAATATTTGTATGAATACAAGTATTTGTACCTTAGTCTTGTACTCACGCCTTCCCACAAGGGTCCCCGAAGGGGTAGGCAGAGGTGTATAGGTAATACCCACACACCCACTTTCCGCCAGAGGTATATTAGGTGCCAACGTGACAGATGGCGAGTCCATCGCCGTTATTCCAGCACGACTATACATACGCCTTTGAATTTCTTCTCAGACGTATGCAGGTTTCCTCTCGATGTTTTCCTTCACCGTAAAGCTCGTGGTGTGACTAATCACTGTACTTAGGTTCAGAAAAACTCATTGCTACAGTCGGGATTCGAACTTGCGACCTTTGCGTCGCAGGCAACTGCTCGAACCACTCGGCCACCACGGCTCTTGAACGAGTTTGAAATTATAATGCTAGTTTTCATATCAGCCAAATATATATATATGAATTTGATTTCATTATTCAAACTGAAAAGGCATTGCATCTCATTCACACAGTCGATAGCGTTAGTTACACAGGCTTATCGGGAGAATAATATTTGAAACTTCGTATTTATCGTTTTTCACTGTTGTAAGAGTTCTGTAAATAGACACGCACATTATATATTTTCATTTCATATTCATAGTTCAAAGTGCCCACGAACGTGACCAACGAATTTGAAACTGGAACCTATTAGCTATTATGTATTCTGTGTTATTAGTTAAAGAATCTTACGTAGTTAGTTGAGTATTTTTAAACCAGATTCTTAATTAAAACCGGTCGAAGTCATAACCGATTTTAAAACTCGTAAGCAAATAATATAAGATAAATATCGATTTTATTAAGTAAGCAAATGAAACAATGTTTTATACGTATGTATTTGAAAACAAACCTATTCGATGTATATTATTAGTGTGAAAGTTTGTGAACATGTTTGCCCCAATCACGCCAGAAGGGCTTTTTGGCGTGATTGGGTCAAACATGTTTTGGATGAAAGGAATTGGATGATATGTGGTACAGACATTTGCTGTATTAATATATATATATATATATATTAATACCCTTGTGGGAAAGCGTGGGGATATATATATATATATATCCCCACGCTTTCCCACAAGGGTATACAATACCCACACACCCACTTTCCGCCACAGGTATATTCGGTGCCAGCGTGACAGATGGCGAGTCCATCGCCGTTACTCCAGCACGACTATACATACGCCTTTGAATTTCTTCTCAGACGTATGCAGGTTTCCTCTCGATGTTTTCCTTCACCGTAAAGCTCGTTGTGTGACTAATCACTGTACTTAAGTTCAGAAAAACTCATTGGTACAGTCGGGATTCGAACTTGCGACCTTTGTGTCGCAGGCAACTCAACTCAACAAGCAGGCAAGGCAACTGTATTTACTAATAGGCAACATAAAATACCAGCAAAATATTGCCAATATGCCAATGAAATCAAATTATGCGGGTGGATAACAATGTTTGCGAGGTGTCAGGTATTAAAAAGGCGTAAGTATCCTTGATCCCTTGGCCCTGTGAATATTCGAGTGTAGCGAGCTCAAATCACATTCAACTAACTTAACTGGCTGTATCAGAATGGTCAGTCAACTTATCTTTATAATTGTAATTAAGATACATTTGATAGAAGAGACTGTAGGTCTAGAGAGATCTGGCGTCCTACTCTCTGCCTATATCATAATTTTTTTTAATCACAATGGTGGCAAACAAACATGCGGTCCCCCTGATATTAAGCGGCTACCGCCGTTTATGGACGCTTGCAACACCAATAAGGCTATCGCTCGCGCGCTGCCGACTCTGCAGGAATCTTTTCACACCATTCTTGAAGAACCTTGCATAATAAATGTATTTAGGTCATCTGCCATGTTGACACCTAAAATATATCTCTGACGGAAAGTGGGTGTATTACATATACACTTTACCTACCTACCTACCCCTTCAGGGACCCTTGTGGCAAGGCGTCAGGATATTATTATTGTTGTACTGATTATTGTATTGAGTTCGTAACATCGCAATCTTCCCAAATTATGTAATTTCCCAAGGGTTGACATATATGATGACTATTCTCATATCCTGCTCCAATTTCCAGCAACTTTTGGGCAGTGTGCCAAGTCGCACGCCCGCTTTACACTAGCAGCGATAACGACACCTGCTCTGGGGTGATTTGGAAACTATTTCTATTATTACAAGGCTTGTGAAGGGAGCGACATTACGATGTGAATGACACAAGTATTACGGATATGGAAATATCGAGTCAGTGCTAGAAGTGCTCCCAAGTAATGTTTAAACAAGTAAACGGCCTGATGCGGTTACCGTTGACTTTGTAGCATAAGGAATGAACAGTTGCTGCTAGCACAATCCTTGAGGGTGTTCCTAACAATATATCTAGCTCGTCCTCTAAGGCCTTGGAATTTATGATTCCCAAACTGGAACCCACGGCTCTTGTCATGACGTGCTGTTAACATCATTCATCAGACGACCGTCTGGTCTAGTGGTTAGAGCTCCTGACTGAGAAGCTTGAGGTCGCGGGTGCGATTCCCGCTGAGGGCAGATATTTGTGTGAGTGCGAGTGCGTGCGAGTATGTGTACCTTAGTGTTGGATGTCCTATGTATTTAAGTATATATCTATCTATATAAGGAAATATATCGTTGTCTTGTTACCAGAACAGAAGCTTTGCTTAATTTGGGACTATTTAAGTTTGTGTGGAATTGTCCCAAGGTATTTATTTATTATTACATTTGCCTATCTGCCATACATCTGCCCCTAGCGCGCTCTTGATTTATGATGACAATGGCACACAGTGATTAGTCACACCACGAGCTTTACGGTGAAGGAAAACATCGAGAGGAAACCTGCATACGTCTGAGAAGAAATTCAAAAGGCGTATGTATAGTCGTGCTTGAGTAACGGCGATGGACTCGCCATCTGTCACGTTGGCACCTAATATTCCTCTGGCGGAAGGTTTGGAAGTGTGGGTATTACCTATACACCTCTGCCTACCCCTTCGGGAACCTTGTGGTAAGGCGTGAGGATATATATATATATATATATGGCACATCGTAATGGTGAATAAATTGCTTTTTCTGCGTGCAACTTTGATAGTAGCAATAAAAAGCCAAAGTGGATTCATGTGGGTGTATTCAAGTATGAGCGCTGCCTTTACTCAGTCCAAAGTCCCGGAATATACGAACTTTACATTATTCTAAGTCATCTTCAATCTGTGTTCTTCTAAACCTAACTTTTCGCACGTTGCTAACTTAACAACTGAGAAGCGGACAAGTCCGCAAATCTTAGAACTAGCTCACCGCAGAACACCACATTCATGAGTCATGAGTAAGCTGCTGCTGGCACTACTCTTCAAACTCCTAAGCAGTTTGATAATAAAGCGGACTCACTATCGACACTCTCAAACATCATCATCATCATCGTCATCAGCCCACTCTAGTCCACTGCTGGACATAGGCCTCCCCTAATGAGCGCCATAGCGCCCTGTCTTCAGCTTGCGCATCCAGCATCTGCCAGCAGTCCTTCGCAAATCGTCATCCCACCTGGTCGGAGGGCGTCCTACACTACGTTTGCCTAGTCGTGGTCTCCACTGTAGAACACGTCTCACAAACATATCATACCGAAATTAAATTCGGTCAAAGATCTCAAAGAAGTAACTACGTATATAGCTGATTAATTTGTGACATCAATTATTTTTACGAACGATAAGATCTAAATTTAAAATCTAATCCTATTTGTATTTCGTATCAAAGTACAATGTTATTTTTATTCTTCATTACAATACGAGTCTTTGTTCATCAGATTTGTTATGATAATTATTAGGTTAGGATATATATATATTAGACCGTTCAAAGTGTTACTGGCTGAACCCATCGTATACGTAGGCAATAGCCGAATAGCTCAACTCTTGGACATCGATGTGTTAGCTTACTATCAAAGCGTGTCCTCTGAACATAAAGTCGCGAATGTAAATAGTAATAGAGTTTTTCTGAACTTAAGTACAGTGATTAGTCACACCACGAGCTTTACGGTGAAGGAAAACATCGAGAGGAAACCTGCATATGTCTGAGAAGAAATTCAAAGGCGTATGTATAGTCGTGCTTGAGTAACGGCGATGGACTCGCCATCTGTCACGTTGGCACCTAATATGCCTCTGGCGGAAAGTTGGTGTGTGGGTATTACCTATACACCTCTGCCTACCCCTTCGGGGACCCTTGTGGGAAGGCGTGAGGATATATTATTTTATTTATTATTAAATAATAAAAAAATATTTCCATAAAACATTACATGATGCACCAAGGAGAGCAGATAGCCCTTCTGGTCGCCTTGGTGGTATGTTATATTTGTTTAAATCGACATTTTTAAAGTACAATTGATTGCGTTACAACAACCTAACTTAAACCATACTGAAGTTGAGTTTTATTCTGATAAAGTTCACAGTGGAGACAAAAATATACAATAAGCAATCTGTTATCTGATATAGATTTTATCAACTCACCTTTTGTTGGAAACCCTTTGGAATCGTGCTAATATGAAATATATATATCTAGTTAATAATCTCCTACAGCGCCATCTTCACAAATGTAACAAAAACAATAGTTTTTGTTCAACAGGAGATCGCTTAACTTCAACATGTGCAATAAGTACATTGCTGTATGTATAGATGGCGCTAGATATTTTAAATCAATTAAGGTTCTGAACCTCATAATTCAGTTAAAAGAAGGGATTGTATTGTCAGAGCTTTCGGCTGAAGGTTGAGGTTCCCGCAAGTGGCAGATATTCGAGTAATAAAAAATATTATTGTTTAATAATTATTCCGTGGTCATTTTTGATGACTGATTCTGACCTGACTAACCGAAATTTTTAAAGCGCACATCATGTTCAACTAAATTACAAGAGCTTATCAGTTGTGCCTTTCATTGTCTAATTATGTTTAAAAAGTAAAACTATACTAGCTGTCCCGCCCAGCTTCGCCCGGGGGAAATAGTTAAACTTTCTGAAACACGATCGCAGCGCCACTTATCGGGTCCAATAGCCGGATGTAAGCTATCCTATCTTTTAAGTGAAATCAAACTGCACACGGTGTGCAATTTGATTGAAATCGGTTAAGTAGTTTAGGAGGCCATCGCGGACAAACAAAGTGACACGTATATATATATATATTAAGATATCTGTCATCAAAAACAAAGGATTTAAATAGAACCATGGTGGCCAATTAATTTTATTGAGCTATTTTTCAAAGAAGTATTTATTTCTTCTGTCACGTTGGTACTATATAGGTATTTATCTCTGGCGGGTGTGTGGGTATTACCTATACATCTCTGCCTACCCCTTTGGGGGACCCTTGTCGTAAGGTGCGAGGATATGTAACAAATGTCAGCAAATGATACAATTTTCGCGGGTATACATCATTAGTTAACTTATAAATGACTATAATCTGTTTCAGTTGGACGATGCGACCCTGCAAGTGTTCAAAGACGGTGACTATGGTCCTTACCTGGACCTGGACTCGACCCTCGGGGAGCAGGACGAGGAACTTGAAGGTCTTCAGGAGAAGTGAGTAAATATTGCTACCTATATATGTCTTTTTTTTATTTTGTAAACTTCACTAAGTATAATGTTTTTCTTCATTTGTTGATTTAATCTCCATAAACAATAAAAATCGATCAAATACTCTTTGGGATGGGGCGCCTAGAAAACTTGAAACCAGCATGTTGAATGATGAGTATGATGATAGTGAATGATGCGAGAGAGGTCTGTAAGTAAATAGTAGTAAAGTCAGGAAATAGGCGAAGAAGACTTCGTCCATTTCCTCCGCCTACCTAGTAAGGATCTCGGTGTGTCTATGATTGTTAGTAAAATATTTCATTATATAGTAATTGAATTGCGAATCGTATTAAAAAAATACATTTCAAATAGGGAAACGGTTCTTACCAGTCCATTTGTAGATGTAAAAAGGATTTATTGGTGATATATTTGGGTGTAAAGTAACCCAGACCGGTGGTTACCGCCCTAATAGCAATACGTATCCCGGCGACCATTACGATAGTCCCGTATCCCCTCTTGCATATAATGAATCCGGTGTTCCTGGATGTTATGTACACTAACATCAATGTTTTAGTTCGAACTTATTAGAACAGGTAACAACGAAAACTTAACTGGGGCATAATATGCGTGTTGTTGGCGCGAAACGGTCATCTTAATATATATAAATTACGCGTGACGTTGTTTGTCCGCGATGGACTCCTAAACTACTTAACCGATTGCAATCAAATTTGCACACCGTGTGCAATTTGATCCAACTTGAAAGATAGGATAGCTTACATCACCATTGGACCCGATAGGTGGCGCTACGATCGTGTTTCAGGAAA